>CM037855.1:133492719-133544163 GCA_021234595.1 Delia radicum | reverse complement strand
TGTTCACTACAGAGTTTTGCAATATGTAATCTAGGATGTTGTTGAGTTTTCAATCCAAATTGTGATTGAAACTTTTCATTTTCTTTCAAGGAACCAGCTTTAACGTTTTAAACTCAACAACAGAAGACTAACAATACCTTCAGTTATAGTGGTATATTGAACAGGACTAAAAATTAGAATAATTATTTTAAAAATTTATCAAATATTAAATTTCGAATTCAATTTGATTAATTGGTCGCTATTAATAAAATTAGTGTTTTAACATTTCTGCCATTTGTTTCTTAAACAAAAAAGAAGCGGAAGTATTGTTTAACTTATATATTTTTGTCACGAATTAGTTATCAAGTTTTTGTCGCCTGCAAATTACTACACTGCGTTGCATAACTACAATTACAAAGAATTTTGCTATTTTTTCTAATATTACAAACATTTTTTAAAACTTTTAACTGTGATAGTGTGATAGCTGATCTCTTATTGTGTAAAATTTAAAGATTGCTTATTAATTGATTTAAAATAAAAATTGTGTAATATTTTGTTTGTGTTTCATAACTAACCAGCCAGAAATTGCCGATGGTCAAAAGTCAAGCACTGGTAATGCACTTTATTTTTAGTACCATTAGCAGAAATTCAAATTAAAGCATTGGCAAAGCTCTTATTTACAACGCTTTCACAACGTTACAAAGAAGTGATTTTAAAAAACGTACGACACTTTATTAAACAAAATAGTAAAATTGTGTTTTTTTATGTTTGTGAAAAATCTTTTTTTAGACCAAGTTCTTTTTGATTTCCAGCGTTGTTAAGTTATTTCCAACAAACGTTATGCCAGTGCAGGCAAACTAGTACAACCAACGGTTAGCCATTTGTTATCACTTATTTACGTTTTAAGCTATCAAGTATTATGCGTCTCATTAGCTCAGTGGTAGAGCTCTCAGCTTCCAATCGGGCGGCCAGGGTTCGAGTCCCAACAGGACCAAAAAAATTTTAAATAAAATTTATTTAATTTCATTTTGGAAAATCTATTTTTAGACCACATATTATTTGATTTTGCCAGTGTTCCGCCAACGTTAGGAATTTCGTTTACCCAGTGCTTTGCCAACGCTGTCGTAAAGGATCGCCAAGCCCTGCTCGGTGTTATCATTTTGGGGTTGGCAAAGCATTTAAATATTCAGAAATCCAACGTTCTGCCAACGCTAATACCACTGTTGAAAGCACTGAGCCAACGCTTTGCCGTTCGTATTTTGCTGGCTGGTTCTGTGTGGTTGTCACAAATTTTTCAAATAATAATAAGACTGCCCCGAAAAAAATCTTTCTGATCGGGACCGGCGTAAAATAATCAAATGTGCCAGCAACACAATAAAGGGTCAGGTAATCGATGAATGCAAGGTAAATGTGTCTAAATCAACCATAAGCTGGATCTTAAAGGATTCCCAGCGAATTACTCGCCAATAGCTGATGTCTGTGGTCAAGGTTATTACACCGCCACAAAACTGCTCGACTTGAATTCGAGAAAAGGAATTTTCAAACCAAATGGAGAAATGTCAATAATCAATAATCGCTGCCAAACATGTTTTAAAACAAATTTCTAATTTCTGTGATTTTTTCTAAAGAGAAAAAGTTCAATCTATGGTCCAGATGGTTTTAACAGCTGTTGGATAGACCCACGTAAGGAACCACGATATTTCTCAAAAAAAAAATTCGGAGGCGGATCCTTAATGGTTTGGGACGCTTTTTGTTTCGATGATATGGTTGATTTGACATACAGTATTACAATAGAAATTTATGCCAAATATTGAAAAAATTATTGACAATGCACATGTAAGTCGTAAATGGCTATCATCAAAAAATATAAGAGTATTGGAATGGCCCGAATGTTCTCCGGACCAAAACCAGATTGAGAATATTTGGGGAGTATTAACCCAAACGCTTTACGTCTAAAAGAAGCAGTTATTGATGCGTGGAGATCTATAACGGAAGAACTCCGAATACATCTGGTAGACAGTATGTCTGATTGAATTTTCGCGTAGATTAAAAAGAGAAGGATTCACGCATTATTAAAACTGTTACTTTAAAATATTTTTCTTAAATTTTTGTAAATTTTGATGTATTAATTTTTAATTTATAGCGAGCTTCCAACCTCCGTATATTTACAAAAATAAAGCAAATCAAACATATTAGCTAGGTTGATACTAGTATTTAGATCTGGCAAAAGATCTCATCAGAACCCGAAGAACCCATTCTTGTTAAGTTAAGTGTATTTATAGTTTTGAAACACTTTTATTGATTTTGTTATTAATTTTTAAATAGTAAAATAAAAATAAATGAATTATTTTTTGTTAAATATTATTAATTTTCCATTAGATTTACTTCTATGCCGGTTAAACTTTTCTACATTTTTTTAAACTTACCAAATTTAGTGAAATTATGTGTAATTATAGTTTTCCAACGCAGTGTAGTACTGTGGTTCACTTTACGGGTATACATTGCTCATTTTATGATTAATTTAATTTGAAACTTATTTCTTAAACATGCAAAGAAAATTTTATTTATTAAAAGTCCTTCAAAAGTATTAAAGAAATACGATAAATGTATTGGTCATAGATACAATCTAGGGTATTGGTTTTAAGATTCAGTTCACACTACATTTATACTACACCCAGAAACTTTTTTTAAAAACTACTTACATTTCATTGTCAAATTACATACAGATGAGGTAATAAATTAAAGAAAATAAAATTAAATAATTTATATTTATTTATTTTTTTCCAAAAATATTAAAAAAAAAAAAATACTTAAGGATGTATTATTAAATTTTGAACATTGGGTAAAAATAAAACTAAGGGGTCCATGATTTTTCGAAAGTAGAGATTTTTTCGAAAAAATATAATTTTTCGGTTAAGAATAGTTAAGAAATAAAATAATTTAAACAATTTTACAAAATTTTAATTCTTGGAATATTTTTATATGTTGCACTCGAAATTTGTATTTTAAAATTTATGAAAAATTTTCGAACTTTGGAAATAAATCACTAAATTTTTCTCGTGGTAAGTAACGAATCGAAATTAAGCATATATCTTAGCTTTAGTTGTAATCAGCTGTGCGAAATTTCAGCCAAATCGGTTAAATAGATCGACTGGAAATTACAAAATTTCGAATGCAACTTAAAAAAATATAATTGTAATACAAGTTTGATATAATTTTTATTAAAAATAAAAATTATATTTTTAATTGTAATAAAAATATAGGTATATACAATAAATTATAATATATTTATATATAATATCTCTTAACATATACGCAAAAAGTTATTCATGTCATACAAACAAATTTTTTTAAAATATATTTCGCATCAGTGTCGAAAACTTTTGAAATTCGTCATATGTATTTTGATAAATGCTACATATTGACGGAATTCAGTTTTGTGCAAAAATTAAATATCTATAAACAAAATTTAAATCCAGATTTAAAGAAAAAAAAAAATGGTAAGAACTAATTTAACTTAATTTAAACCCGTTTTACAGCTTTCTTAACCCTTTCACTACACTCAAAAAAAAGTTAATAAAGTCAGCCAAAAATGTTGCTGAGTCAACAAAATTTTAGTCAGGAGGGTGCTTGCAAAAAAAGTGGCTACCCAGCCAGAAAAATACGAACGGCAAAGCATTGGCCCAGTGCTTTCAACGGTGGTATGAGCGTTGGCAGAGCGTTGGATATCTGAATATTTAAGTGCTTTGCCAACCCCAAAATGATAACACCGGGCAGGGCTTGGCCGTTCCTTTTTTAAAACGTTGGCAAAGCACTGGCAATGAGCGCTTTCCCAGTACCAAAACCAAAATTTTAAAACGTTGGCAAAGCATTGGTAGAACAACCAATAAAGTGCTTTTTTAATAATATAATAAGTGCTTTGCTAACCCCAATATGATAACACTTAAAACTTTGGCAAAGCACTGGCAATAAGCGATTTGCCAGTACCAAAACCAAAAGCGACCAATAAAGTCCTACTTAGTAATTCACTTCAGTAAAGAGTCGTATTATTTCTTATTGAATGATTTTGGTAATTTGAACAGAAATAACAATAGGCTTGCTTCAGCTGAGTTAATTACAAAATAACTGAATATTTTTTTTTTAATAAATTATTTTTGTGATAAGTTAGCAGGATTTTTTACTACAATTTTACTAAATAAAGAAATTTGAAAATAAATTTTTTAAGTAAAATTTTAGTACAAAAAATATACTTTGTGCTGACTATAATAGGAGACCTTAATATTCTTAACTTCAAATCATAAATTGCAATTTAGTTTTGAATTTTTCCACTCTGGTTGTGAACAAGGGAAGTGCCACTGTTTTTATTAAGTTAACGGTTGTAACTTTTGTAAATAAGTACTGGCAATGCACTTATTGTCAATGTTGGGAAAGCGTTCTAAGTCAGTACTGTGCCAGTGCTTTTTTATTTTTACGGTTGTAAATTTTGTAAATCAAGTACTGGCAAAGCACTTTTTACGAACGTTGGCAGAGCGTTCTAAGCCAGACCAGTGCCAGTGCTTTTATTATTTTTACTGTTGTAAATTTTGTTAATTAAGCACTGGCAAAGCACTTTTTACTAACGTTTGCAGAGCGTTGTAAATCAGTGCTTTGCCAGCTCTTTATTTGTTTGATCATTGGCAAATAGTGCTCTGCCAGTGCTTGATTTTTCAGACCATTGGCAATTTCTGGCTGGGTAATGTCAGCAAAATCTTTTGCTGAAAAGCAGCGAGCTGATTTTTAAAACGTCTTTTAAATCAAGTATACTATTTCTTCTGAAACTGAGTTTTCAGCTATTATTTTAGTTATACTTATTCAGCACTTAACTGATTTGAACTAATGTTTTACTAATTTATTTTGGTGAAAAAATTGTGCTGATAAGCACATTAATAGTGTGGGCGGCAACCAGATTGAAAGATATACCCTGAATCAAGTAGATGTTGTGGCATGTCAAGATGTAGTAGAGACGAGGAAAATGATACTAAAAAGTACAATTCTTGTAAGACATGTAAAAAAATCAACCATGAAAGATTTTTGTATCTCTATTTCATACAAAAGGACGCTAACAATGTTAATACATACACACAAAAAAATTTTAATTTTGTGTTGTCACCGGCTTGGCAAAGTAATTGTCTATTAATTAAATTAAAGACAAAATGAAATATTTAAATTTAATAAAAATTAACCCCCTTATTCATAAAAGTATTAAACAGCATTTCAAATGCATTTTAGTTAAAACACAAAACGAATGTTAACTTCTCACATGGTTTAAAATAGGTTTTTAAGCTAATATTAATTTATTAACACAGTTTCAAGGCTGAAAATGTGTTTTAACTAAAATGTATTTGAAATCTGAATTAAGATTTTTTGTATGTTCAAAGTGTGCCAAACGGATCCGTTTCGGATCCGTAATGGATCCGCATCTTCGTATTTTCTATCCGTAACGGAATCCGTTACTGATCCGTTACGGATCCGCAAGCGGGAGAAATTCCTCTCGAAAAAACGGATTCAAAAACGGATTTTATGTCCGGACTCGTTACGGACATCATATTAGGATCCGTTACGGACCCGTTTGTTTTCATAAAACGGATCCGTAGCGGAATCCGTTACTGATCAGTTTTGGATCCGCAAGCGGGAGAAATTCTTTAAAAAAAACGGATCCAAAAACGGATTTTATGTCCGTTTTTGGATCCGTTACGGACTCGTTACGGACATCATATTAGGATCCGTTGCGGACCCGTGTATTTTAATAAAACGGAATCCAGTGCGTGGTTTTAATAAAAAAGATTTAATATTGTGATGAATTTTTTGTTTTAATTTTTTTTATTATTATTATTATTAAATTCACAGTCATTTGATAGTAAAGTAAAAACAATTCAGTGAGTTCATTTATAATTAACATATAAAAGTAAAATACATTAAAAACATAAAAAACAATTCATAGAATATTAAAAAAAGTTTGTTTACAAAAAAAAATAAATTAATGGCCTAACCCACGATAACTTAGAAAAAAAAAGTTATTACAAATTCATTTTGCTGGGTCCACACAAGGACCTTTTCATAAAAAAAGCTCAATTATTAAAAACTGATTTTGCTGGGTCCACACAATGACCTTTTCTTAAAAAAAAAACTCAATTAGCGATTACACTGTCAAATCGCGATTACACTGATTCCGTTTTTTAACTCTATTACGGATCCGGAACGGGTCCGTAACGGATCCGCATCCGTTTTTGTGCGCATTGGGTTAAGACAACCATTGATGTATGTAGTTGAAAGATAATTTTGTTTATGTTATATACAATTACTTCTATATATTTTCAGATATTAAATTAATTCAATGTGGGAGTATGAACATTTTTATATTTTGTAACGTATTGTAAATTATTTTTAAAAGAATCAGAAAAAAAAATATTTTTTTTTAAAGATTTCCAGCAAATAAATTAACAAAAATATAATTTTTCTACAAAATTTTTGAATTTTTTTCAATCCCCTAATATTTAGCAAAAATTTTACTAACTTTTAGCAAGGATTTTTTTATCTTTTAATCAACTAAGTGTTAGCAAAACTTTTGCTGTATCTACGAATTTTGTTGCCAAAGATCAGCTCGCAAAAGATTTTGCTGACACCCTTCTGACTAAAATTTTGCTGACTCAGCAAATTTTTTTTGTTGACTACAAACTTTTTTTTTGACTGTAGTGAAAGGGTTAACAAAATCATTTAGTTAAGTGTATGTATGCAACTTAAATGACCGTTTACTTTTAAATGGCTTAATTGTATCGTTTTGTGATATGCTAATTATATTTTACACCTCAAAGAAAAAACATGATTGCATTTTAAGTGTTTCTGGAAGAAAACAATAATTTTAAAAAAGTATGTACTTTTTCAACACAATGTTTAATATGCGTTTTTTCTTTGATTGCTGACTGCTACTTAAAGCAGGCATTATTATGCAATTAGAATTAAATTTTTTTTTTTTTTGCAAATTCCTTTTTCCTTTTCAAATACATATTACGAACTCTGAAGTTTACAGTCAAGGACTATTGTAAATTATGAAGTTTAGTTTTTTTTTGCTTAGCTTTAACAAACATATAGATGTCCTTCAAATTCTTGGGACATAAAAAAAAATTCAAGTTCAATGTTAATGAACCAAAGAAAAGAAAAAATAATAAAGTTATTAGACTATCTCTAAATCTTGTGGATTTAGTTTTAAAAACTGACAGTTTTAAAAATCCCTATATTGGCATCGAAGTTTGTGGAACATGAATCATTTAGTTTTGTAACATGTTGACCATTTAATATTATATTATAGAGTCATAAATTATTTTTGTTAGCATTTTCTTTCCTTCCACAATATTTTATGGTCGAAGTTTTACCTAATAGATTTAGATCTTCTTGTAAAAGCAAGTTGTTTTTATAGTGAGCTATAAAGTTTTTGTTAAGTTACAACCAATTAGAAACAAAATAGTAAATATCAATTATACTGACTCGACGTAATTTATGTTATAATTTGAAATAAAGTGGGTGGTCATGTGAATCACTATTTTCCACATAGAAACAGTGTGAAAAAGAAGACGAACTCGGATAAGATTAAACCTCAGTTATTACCAGGGACCAGAAGTTCATGCAAATGCATGTTTTTTTCTTTAATCCGAGAACAGCACAAACAAAACATCTTTGCGAATCAAAGAATTTGCTTTAAAATGGCATCGATTTGTTAGTGCATATTTTTGCATATATCGAAAACTATTTATGAAATCAAATGAAAGAATTTAATAATATTTAAAAAAGTTCATACAAATTTTTTATATTTTGTGGACAATAAAAAATTTTAAAGAAACTTTACTCCTGTTAAAAACGAATCTAGCTTATAACAAATTAATTTTGTTGGGCCCTCGGAGTTCATCTTAATCGGGTTATACTGAATTTGGATTTTGTAACGTTTTTTTTATTTTTAAAATAAAAATTTTGTTTGTTTCGTTACTGTTTCATTTTTTTAATATCTTTTAACCAGTAGAGTGACTCTAGGGGTCCGTGAACTAAAAGATGGTGAGCACCGCTTATTTAGAGGTATCTTCACATTTTTACTCATAACCAGGGACAGGAGTTTTATGCACTAAAAAGGTGTGTTTTAGGCTCCTACACTGATAGAATTATCCTTCATGATATTTGTTAACGCTGTCTCCAAAATCCGAATAATTTTATTTTTTGTACATCTGGCATCACCAAAATTAATTTATTTATTTGCCATAAAAATATTTTCAGATTGTTAATTTTGTAAAAAAAAACTTAACGAAAGATAAAACATTTAAGGTTTACCTCAGAGCATGCGCCCTTTTGGCAGCCATTTTCTAATCTGAACTACAAGTTGGCTGTGCGCAGTGCTAGGGAGCAAAATTTATTTTTATATAATTATTTTATTTTATTTTTCCTGGTGGTTTCCATACCAAAAAGTATGTAAATAATGTTTTTTTTTTTTTTTTAATTATAAATTTATTCCTAACAATTTAAATTTAATGTAGCAATTTTAATAAAAACACATATAATACATACAAACACATATAACACATACAAACACATAGAAATACACATTGTAAATGATATGTTTTATTCAAAATCCCCGTGGGAGTCACTAGGACAAAACGGCTGGCGTGCCTTGGTAACAATATTAATTAAACAATTGCATAGAACTTTTTTCGTAAATTCAATGAAGAGTTTCATTATATCCAAGAAATTTTATTAATATTAAGATATTTTTCATAACCCTTTTTCATAAAATTTCATAGTTTCATAAAAAAAATTTATTCGATTTCATAAATTATCTCCTCATAAATCTTTTTTATAGCTGTGAAATTATTTGGAACACTTGATTTTTTATTTTTTCATAAAATTTTATAATTTCAAGAACTTTTTGCATGCAGCTTGGATCTTAAAGGGTTAAATAAGCAAATGATAATTATTTTGACTTCCTTTAAATTTTGACAATATTTTTTCACGTAGTTTTTCTTTTTAAATTAATTAAGTTTACCAATTCAAACTCCTAAATTTATTTAAAAATCTCTTGTAAGGATAAAAATAAAATGTAAATTAGTTTTATCAATTGAAACTGTATTATGTTTACCGACCTACTTATGGTTGTTGGTGTAATATTAAAACTTATACAAAAAACAATTAACTTAGAAAAGCCAACGACCATTGTTGGTCAAGGTATGCGAAGTAGTTAAGAACGGAAACTCAAGCCATAAAACATGACCGAGGTAGGAAGCACCTGGTGTTGTAGGCATGCAACAAAACAACACCATAACAACTTGGCGCTCCGAAAAATAAAAACAAAAATCAACGAAAAAACAAAAATCGACCACAAAAAACATAACAAACAACAAATTATAAAAGGAACTCTCAGGTGGTATTCGACCGTTAACAATGAAACGGTTAAGGGATGGGTTATCCTACCGTAAGTTAACGTGACCGTAACTTAACAAATCAGCTACTTGAAATTGTTCTGTGTACATCCATAAAAGCGATTACACATTTCAAGTGTAACGTAAACGGAGCGGCTTAACCTGTAAAAACAAAATTCTGCGTTACATCTACGTAACATTTGCAAACAGCTGATTGATAAGTATGGAAAAGTTTGATTTGTTTACACGTTTTTTGTTTGTGTGAATAACATAGGCTACGATTTTAAAATTCAATAATTGCAGTAAATTCTAACTGTGCGTGTACGTTAAGGTTACATTACAGCTACGGTTGGCTAACCCAGCTGTAAGGCTGATTCACCCAGACGTAAATGTACCTCGGTGTAGAAAATTTAATAAGTTAAATAAGAATAGAAGATATTGTGTAGTGAGTGTTGTTTCATTCATATGCATTGAACATAAAGAAAACGTAAGCACACAAAGAATATCTAATCAAAACAGATTTTTGTTGTTCGTTTATGTTTTCGATACACTCAGAAAACAAGTTAGTTGAATCTGTAAAAGTTTTTCAATTTCACTTTACTATTTTTGTACTAATTTTTAGTTTAATATATTTTTTTAGTAACAATTTTTGCTATTTACATTTTAAAATTACTGAATTTTTTACTAATTTCTGTTTCTGATTTCAGCAAAACATTTTACTAATTTTTCAAATACCTATACTTACAAAAGAAATTGGCCAAATATACTATAAGTTGATTTTATTTGTAAATTAATAATTTCTACCTGCACTAAGGGAAGAAACTTCAATCATATTGATGAAAATGTTTCATAAATCGTTTGTCATCAATTATTAATCAAATTTATGAAGATTTCATAAATACTACGAAGAGTTTCATAAAAATTGAAGGCAAATATTTTATAGTTCTTCATAATTTCATAAAAACGTTTTATAATCTTTGGGAAAACAATTTAATTCAAGGTAAATCAACTTTATTATTGTACGGGATCATTCTATTCTAAATAGATTATTCTAATTTAATTAATTTACAGCACTTTATTTTTTAATTCCTCTAAATATCAATTGAAATTCCTAATTTTCATGTAAATTTAGAAACCATCGATTAAAATTTAGATTTTTCATTTGAAATTCAAAAAAAAAAATATCATTTGAAATTCTGTTTTTTTTTTGTAAACTCAAAAAATATCAGAAATAATTTTAAATACATATGTCATTCTTTTTGCATTTTTTTTGTTTTTACTCTCCCAAAATATGTATATTCTCTAACAAAATAAAAGCAGTGTTACCATATTTTTGAGAGCAAAAATTGTAAAAAACGTAAACAGACGTTACTCTTTTTCTTAAAAAGGCGTAAACATGCACCAGACATTTTTTTTTTTTTTAAAATTTGCTTACAAAGTTATAGAAATAAACTCAAATTCACATTAAAAAAGTTTTATAATTTGATTTCATTCTAAAATAAAGCAACCAGATTTCTTCACCGACCATTTCGTCGTTTAGTCCCGTATTTTGATCGTACATTTGCTCAAATGTCGGTCAAACTACATGTAAAAAATAAGTTTTCGTATTACTTAAACAGACAAGCCCATTCAAAATGTAGCGAAAAAGGGAAATTTAATTGTAATTTCCTTAGGATTTTTAAATATTTGGGTTTCCGATAGTTTATATGGCAGTTTTAGGGCGTTTTGAACAAAGTACTGGTCTTTTAAAGAAATTGGTTAAGAAGCACCAAAAGTACTAACGATAAATTACAAAAGCACCAATTCAGTGTTTTTTTATGTTTTTGCACCATGACTAAAATTTTGGCGTTTTGTGTCATTCAGAAGCATCATAAATAGTGTCAAAAGCCAAAGGATGGTCCTTAAGATTCTTTGGATAATTTGTGTTCGATATCGGCTCTTCCGGTTCTCTCAACATTAGTCGAACATATTATTAAGGAACAAATGATTCAACACCTTGAGAAAAATTCCTTAATCCACAATTCACAGTCAGGTTTTCGGCGTGGGTATAGTACTGGTGCCCTTCTTCTTGGTCTAACAGATTCTGTTAGAACATTTTTGGGTAATGGTAAAAATGTAGTTCTTTTTTCATTGGATTTGTCAAAAGCTTTTGACCGAGTGATACACTCGAAGCTTATAGACAAGTTGTACAACTTGTTTAATTTTTCCTCACAAGCTTGTAAACTTATATCCTGATAGAAGTCAATATGTATTAATTGGTGAAACTTCTTGTGTGACAAAACCAAAAACAAGTGGTGTCGCGCGGGGATCTGTTATTGGTCCACTACTGCTCATGGTTTACTAAAATGATCTGCTTACAATAGGGAATGGTAAAGGGTGGTTAAATTGTAAGGGCCGATGTTGAATGTGAACCACACCTAAACGCCAAGTTTTTTTCCGAATTTTATTCGACATTTCTCTATTTCAGACTTACTCAATTTGAACCATGGAGAGATACACAATCCAACAACGTGTTAAAGTTATCCAGACTTATTATGAAAATGGGCGTTCAAATCAAAATGCATATCGTGCACTTCGTGATTTTTTTGGTCAATTTGATCGTCCAAATGTGCGTACAATCGCAAAAATCGTGGAAAAATTCGAGCAAACCGGGTCTGTAGAAGATGTGAGAGCACCAGTGCATGCTCGTACAGCTCGTACTGCAGAAAATATTGCTGCTGTTCGCGATAGTGTGGCTGAAGAGCCGTCCACCTCAACTCGTCGTCGTGCCCAACAATTGCACCTCTCACGCTCGTCGTTGATGAACATTATGCATAAAGACTTGCATTTACACGCTTACAAGGTGCAATTGGCTCAAGAACTAAAGCCTCTTGACCATTTCAAACGTCGTGAATGGGCAGAATGGTGGCAAGAAATGGCAACAGTGGATGATCAATTTTCGAAGAAAATCATCTTCAGTGATGAGGCACATTTTCACCTCAGTGGATTCGTCAATAAACAGAATTGCCGCATTTGGGCGAATGAGAATCCAAGAGTGATTGTCGAAAAACCAATGCACCCACAAAGAGTGACTGTTTGGTGCGGTTTATGGGCTGGCGGCATCATCGGGCCGTATTTTTTCCAAAATGAGGCCGGTCAGGCAGTTACTGTGAATGGTGTTCGCTATCGTGAGATGATAACGAACTTTTTATGGCCCGAATTGGAAGATATAGATGTGGACGATATGTGGTTTCAGCAGGACGGTGCCACTTGCCACACAGCTAACGAAACAATGGCTCTTTTGCGCAACAAATTCAATGGCCGTGTTATCTCACGTAATGGCGATGTCAATTGGCCGCCAAGATCATGTGATTTGACACCGTTGGACTTTTTTTCTTTGGGGTTATTTGAAAGAAAAGGTGTACGTCGATAAGCCAGCAACAATTCAAGAGCTAAAGGATGAGATAATTCGGCACATTAACGGCATAGAACCTCCATTATGCCTCAGCGTCATCGAAAATTTGGACCATCGGATGGAGGTGTGCCGCCGTGGTCGCGGCGCCCATTTGGCCGATATTTTGTTCCATACATAATTGAGTAATACCAATATATCATAATAAAATAAAATTACAATAATTTCCTAAATAGTTTGTGTTTTATTCAAAATCAACATCGGCCCTTGAAATTTACCCACCCTTTATATCCTGTCAGTCTTACGTTTATGCTGACGATGTTCAGTTTCTTTGCTATTCAGATGCACAGTTTGTAGATGTCTAGGAGGAAGGTGTAAATTCTATCATGCGTGAAGTCTTATCTTGGTCTTCAGGCAATGGTTTTACTGTAAATCCAAGAAAGACAAAGTTAATGGGTTTCGGTGTCGTTGATGATAGAATTAACGCTACTCTCAATGGTATGAGAGTTGATTTTGTAGACAAGATGAAGTTTCTTGGAGTTTCAATTGATAATCAGTTAAGTTTCTCGTCGCATATTAATATCGTTTCTTCGAGAATATAATTCTTGTTGAGAAGTTTATACTCTCTTGATATATATCTGCCTCTTTCACTTAGAATAAGTGTTGCCTCATATATTATATTGCGTTGAGGTATTTTCTGGTACCACAGATGGTGAAGTTAGTAGGTTTAATAGGATTTTCAATCAAATTATTAGATATGTGTTTGGACTAAGACTTGTCAGCTTTAAGTAGGAATAAGTTTGTTGATATTATTCTACAAGGCGATGGGAGTTGGGTTTCCAGTTAACAACAAAAATTATATTTATCCCATTCGGAAAGAAACCCCCAATTGGTATATCCAATACATCACTCGACTATGTTTGAGCGATCATTTCAGATTCGGCTTTCGAGAATATGGAATGATTTACCTATACACCTGAGAAGTTTTAGATTTTCACCCCAGGTCTTTAGGCAGAAGCTGAAGGATTATGTGGCTGTTCATGATTTGTATTTTTTTGTGTTCGCTATCTTTTTTATCTCTCTCAACTTTTTATTTATTTTTTATTAAAATGTAATTTTTCAATTAAAAAGAAATGTTTTATTTTATTATTTATGACAGTTTTAAGTTATTTATTTTTTATATAGAAAACGTTATTAATTAGCTTTTGTTATAAAGTAGCTTTTAATAATCATATATGGCCCTAAGAGCTTTGGTTATGTAAATTAGAGAGAATAAATTCTGTATTAATTATATAAAAAAAGCACCAAGTTGGCATCACTAAACAAAATATGTATAATTATTTTAAAGAGAGATTAAGAAAAACATTAGTTGACAACAACGGACTTCCACAGACTGTGTTTTAAAATAACCGATGATCGTCAGCCCTTTAATATTTTTACATGGCCTTAATAAAGAAATAATAAAACGAAACAAACTATAATTCATACATCATACACACAGACAGACAATAATGTTCCTGAAAAATTAAGTTAAAATTAAAACGATATAAAGTGTATTTTTATAGTGTTTCGTTTTATAACTTGTGTTTAATAAATAAATAAAGAATTATTAAAAGCGATAGTTACAAAAATTTGACCAAAATTTGCTAGTGCTTACTAATTGTTTCTACTAATTTCATTGTACTGATATTATTAAAATGTAGTACTTTCTTTGCTGATTTTAGCAAAATGGTTTCAGATTGCAGTTTTATATTCCCGTCGTCCCTATAAGGAGAGGTTACTAACTGTTATTACTAATTTCATTGTACTAATTCTATTAAAATTTAGTTATTTTTTTTTTGTTGATTTTAGCAAAACTAAAAATTACTTACTAAAATTTAGTAGTGGCTACTAACTTTTCTAACTGACTTCATTGCACAACAGTTCAACAGATAAGAGTTCCTAAATTTAGCAAAAAGTACTGCAAGGTCTCGAAATAGTTAAATTTCCCGTAGACATTATAGACTTTTTTTCTTAGTGTATGTGTAATGCATATGATTCTTATTTAACTTATTTAATTTTCTATACCGATATACGTTTACGTCTGGCTGATTCAGCCTTTAATCTTGTACAAACTGAGTATAAGTAAAGAGCAGCGCATATAGAGCAGGGTGTAATAGGAAATGTGAATGTAATTTATGTTGATTTTTATCCTTGAATCTATGAATTTTTCAAATGAATTCAAAGAAAAAAATATTTGAATTAAAACAGTGATAAGAAGGAATGAATTATTTTTCAAAATTTTTCGTTTTTGTTGAATTGCTTATTTTATTTCGGTTTAATGATTTTTAATGATTTTTTTTTAATATTGTTAGATTAAAAAATTACAAAAAAAAAGACCGAAATTCTAAACGAGAAAAAGTTACTCGGAGAAACATTTGTGAATTAACTTGGCAATGGCTGATAAAATTCGTTTTCGTTTTAACTAAACCAAGTTTTATTAACATCTCAAAAATGTTGGTTTAAAAAAATAAGTTTAGCTCGATTTTTTAAAAACAAACGGTGCAAATAAAATGTCACGCTGCAAAAAAAATGTCAGACTATATACCCTTTTGATATTATCAGGTAAAGCAGAACATAATGGAATGGAACATTGGCCCAAATTTAAACAAAACAAAAAACACATTGAACGCTATGGAAAGCAATGGAAAAGAAGTTTAATCATTTCGAGTTTCATACCACTTTGTTCCTTGTGTTAAGTTTCCCAATTTTATAAAATTTTGCTCCCACCGCTCTAACAGGTTGCCCGTAGTGGAGTCAAGTATATGACGGAGCCTCAATATTTTTTCAACCTCAATACAAAATGAAGTTTTTAAAATTTGCTTCAACCACTCTAAATTCCCAGGATGGCCCCTAGATGATCAAATATATATGACCCACCCCAAATATTTTTTCAACCCCAACATTTATGAGAGCTTCCTTAGGGAGTAGAGATGGGAGGTAGGTATGTTTTGAAAAAATGTTGGAGTTAAAAAATATTGGCTTTAGGCCATACATTTAACTTCTCTAGGGACAACCCTGGAGCAGTTAGAGCGGTGGTAGTAAATTTATAAAATGTCACTTTGTATGGGAACCTCCTGGAGATAGTGGGTATGTATGTTCTGAAAAAATATTTTGGTTGAAAAAATATATATAGAGGATAGGTATGTTCTAAGAAAATGTTAGAGTTGAACAAATATTGGCGGTCAGTCATACATTTGACTACACTACGTGCACCACTGGGACTGCCAGAGCGGTCGCGCCAGCTGACCGCTGTTTTGTAGATGTCCATGCCAAAATCTATTATATATATAAAAATTAGCTATCATAAAATCACTGAGAAAAATGTGTCGCCAGTTCCCGAAAAATATTGAAATATGCACTAAATAAAAAATAACTATGCACTTAAAATATACATATATCAATCAATTTTCACTGGAATGAACGAGTTAATGAAACCTTTCATTAAATTAATGTTTAGCTAAAAAAAATATAAAAAATCCAGGGATGACACACAATACCGTTAACGATTCAAAACCCTTTCAAGTGACTCGTTATCCCTAAAATACCGTTATCCGTAAAATACCGTTACCGATATAACTAAAAAATCAATACCCTTAAAATATCGATAGCGAAATAACTAAAATACCGTTATCGATTAAATGCCGTGACCGAAATAATGGAAATAGCGTTATACTTAAAATACCGTTATCGAAATAATCTGACAAGCTCAAAAAAATAGCCACTGTAAATATATATGTAGATTATCCTAAATTTTCATCATAAACTAGCCAGCCATTGGATTCGGGCATAATGCGGCTAAAAATATCAAAGTTCATTGATATTGCCTAAATAAATAAAATAACGTTACCCTTAAGATACCGTTACCGAAATAACTGAAACCCCGTTATCCTTAATAACGTTACCGAAATAACTTAAACGCCGTTATCGTAATAAAAAAAGAAGCCCGCGATTACTCTGATATTTAGTTGGGTTAAGGGTTACTTATTTGCAGGAAATCATATTAAAAACTTTTAAATTCGCAAAATAAAAATTTTATATAACGATGCATTTTGAGGTTATGAAAATTTTGTTTACAACATACAATTTAAAGTCCTTAGAATTTTTTGATGCCTTTCCGATTTTAGCATTAAGCTCATTAAAATCATTAAAAAACAGCCGCTGTGGCCGCTATGAATGACAAAAATTTAAGTTTTTTTAATTTTATCAATTTAGTCCGCCGTAAGAATTCACTCTACATACCTAACTTAGTTCACGCAATACGCTAGTCAATTTCAAATGTAATTGTGAATTTCAGACGCAAAAACCATAAATTTTCAAAAAATTTACGCCAATTCCTTATAAGTTTTTGATTCGTGCGCTGACAACTTGGTATACCTCAAACTATACAAAATTACATTGTTTTTTAAATACTCAATTCCATAAAACGGCCCAAAAACCCCATGAAAAAAACTGCGAAAGTTTAAAATCGTAACAATTTGGTTTGACTTCTAAACCACCACACATACTACTTTTTACCAAGCAGCAATATTGAAACTAGTTTTTCAGTGAATGTATCTCCCAAGTCTAGTCAGTCCATTTATTAAGTGTTTTGATCTGAAAGTTAAATACTATGAGCAAAAAAATAAAATGAATAAAAAAAACTCTTGTAAGTTTTAAGTAATTTTTTTTTAAATTGTTCGACATTTAAATAGCCATTAATTCTTTTGCTGCAAACGTTTCAACGTGAAACTTTGCATGTCATAGCTTTTAAGTATAGTCAATCTAAAACTGCCCATCGTTCCTCTCAATTCATAAAACCTTAAGAAATAAAAGGCATCTAAAGTCAGTTTCAACGGGTGTCGAAAATTTTTGAAGTAGGCCATATACTCTTATGTGCATTCAACTAAATGTAACAAAAGAAAGCTGATTGAGTTGCTATGTATTGTAAATTTAACAGTTTTATTTTTGCTGATTTTGGGAATAATATTTAGCAAAAAAATCTTGTAATATTTTTACAGGTTTATTTTTATGAGTGTAAGTTTTTTTATGGCCATGAAAACTAAAGTATGATATATAACTTTTCACTAGTTTTGGGATGCTAAACTCGTATATTGTTCACTTTTTTAAATAAACATGATTTTTACTAAAATTTTAATTTTTTTTTCTAATTTTACGAATTTTCTATACTTCTAAAGACCTTTGAAAGATCTTTAAAAATGTTCGCGTTCATAAAGCTTAAAATTATATTTTTAGGGCTCTAAGCTTTAAAAACTTTCACAGATTCGAAAAAAAAATTAAAAATTGTCAAATTGTTAAGCTTAAGTATATATCGTTTAAAAAGTACACTTAAACCTCTAACGGGTTAGGCTGCCTCAGGGCAGTCTTCATAAAATTTACCACAAATGTTTCAAATGAGCGTTTTATACTTAAAAATTAATATACTCCGATAGAAAACTAAATTTGCTAATTATTTTGCGAAGAAATGTTTCGTGTGCCGTTGTGAAGCGAGAAAGTTTCAAAATCAAAATTTTGTAAAATTTCAAAAACTAATTATTTTTTAAAAAAAATAGTTTTCAAAAATCTGAAAAAACCAATTTAAGTTGAATAAAAACTCTTTATAATAAAATATAAGTAAGGTTGAAGCTTTATCTTTAATAATAAGTCCTTACTTTAGTCCAAGGACTCACAGGATTTTATCAGGATTCCTCTAAAGCACATCGTCTTAACTTATAAATAGACGGATTTTTTTTCGCCTAATTTCGCTTTTTCCAAAAATCGAAAATCGCGATATCTTCTTAAATAAGAGCAGAAAAAAAATAGTTTTTCTAGAGTGGTTATATCTTGGTAAATATTTTTGGTACAAAACTTCCCTTTTATATGCTTTAGTTTCCATAATGCACCCTAAAATGTTTTGGCGCATATCGCCTAAATTAGGCAACGATAAACAATTTCGTACATGGTATGAATTTCGTTGCAAAACATCGTTTGCTAGTTAGAGGGTTAAGCAACATCAGAGCACTCTAATGAGTGTGATAGCTTTTTTAATGACATATGATCCTTTGGAAAACATTCAAAATTTTACCTTTTCACAAAATGATATTATGGAAGATGCACTTTTATAGGGAAAAAAACATCAAAGTTTCAGAAATTTATATTTTAAATTTGCGTCTTTGATGGGGAAAGACATTTAAGTAAAAAAATTGCGATACTAAGAAAATTGCACATTTGAAAGTAACTGATAACGAAAATGTTTTCGGGGTGTCTAAATTATTTCTTGGAGGGGGTCTTAGCCTCCTCCACATCGGCCTATCTACGCTGGTGGAAATTATTTAATCTACTTTTTACTAGATTAACTTTTCCGCCTAAACGCAGCATTTTAACTCTCGTTATTTTTAAACAAATTAAGGCCCGATTACTGAATGTCCCGTTAGCTACTAACTGGAACTTTAACTGACACATTTGTTGTTGTTCCCCATCTAAATTTTCAATTTAACTGTTAGTCAAATTTTAACTGGTCATTCAGTAATCGGTCCAATATTTTTAAAGCTCGACACTAAATATACGTACAAAAACATGCATACACTTACTTGGAGTTTGGCAATATAGATATTAACATGGTTAAAACATTGGTGGCTTCCAACGTGCCTTGCTCTACCAGGCGTACGAATGTCTGACAACTCATTAAGCCCAACTGGACATTTTCAGCTTTACATTGGGATTTTAGAAATTCAATTTCTTTAATATTATGCTCGGCCACTTTCTTTTCACGACTTTCAACGATTTTTTTAAAGATTTTTTCCAAACATGATGAAATTTTAACCACCGACGTGGTAGGTGTAATTGTTTTAAATTCTTCCATATTTTAAGCAATTAAATTCAATGTACCTAAAAGAAATACCAAACAGACACAGTAAAACATTAAAATTGTACTTTTGAAGAATAGATTTTTCCGAAATTTTGCTAAAACTTTATTTTTTTTTTACAATTTTACTTAATTTATTACTTTTTTTTTGTTTTGGTCGAAAAAAATGTTGTCAGGTCTTCCTTATACATATATACCTTTTTGGTGAGACCTCCGTGTTATTTGCTCCTGTTGTGCTACCTTTAAAGTTCTTGCACACAATGACTAGTTTTTATAAAAATCATTTCTTTAGCTCTAAACTTACTTGTTTTATTTATTTACAATATATCGCGCAAGTCCTTATTTATTGGCCAATCTTTTGGTTGGAGTTTTTTTTTTCTTTTTTGTTTACAATAATTGTTTGGAATAATTGGCAGTAAAATAAAAATGAAAATAATGCAACAGTTTGAATTTTCTCACACACCGACAAAGTGGCTAAATTTGTCCAGCTGATTTTAGCTAATAATAAGCCGGTTGTTTACATGTGAAGTTGGCTGTAGTTTGTAAAAATGTTGTAGACTTTCATCCAAAAAAAAAGGTCTACATTACGTCGTATAAATATTGGTGAGACCTATAGACCATTTTAAGCTAAATTGAGTTAGGAATTGATTATATATGATTAACGTGTCCTCTTTCCAAATCTTTTATCCGTTTTGCGATATCTCGTATCAATTACGAGATATCCAACCCCATTTGTGCTGCGTATACCTAATTATCTAAACTTCTCAACATTGGTTTGGCGTGTAAGCCACTTTTTGGCCAATGAAGCAAATTTTCTATAGAAAAATAAAAACATTATTCGTTATTCTTGGTTAGCCGCAAATTACATTAAGAAAACGTAGATCAAAACAAAATGCAATCAAAGTACGTAAAGCATACAATACAAAAAAAATTTAAGCGTTGGTTTGAACTATGAACTGCAAAATATACATGCGCAGCTGTATTTTGATATAGTTTGTGTTTGTGTTTGAAAGGACGTCTGCGTACTGTGGCGCGACCACTAAATATGGATTTTTCATCACCAGCTCCATCGGTATCGGACGAAATAATGAAGTAATTATTGTTTTAAATATTTTCTTTGAACTTATTTAATCGTTTCTTTTTTATTTAGCATGTTTTTGCCACAAAATATATGTACATCTAATTTTCTATGTATTGAATATGAAAACGTTGAATACATAAATAAAGAGTTTATTGTAGGAGAGGATGAAGTGGTGGCTCTTGAAGCAGTGGATGCTCAAGAAAACATTAAAAAATTTTATGAGTTCGTTGACGGCTATAATGAAGCGGTGGTTTTTGAAGAGATGATGGATGAAGATAAGTGTATGTTTAAGAATGGCCATGATTTTGAAGTAGGCCTCGAAGAAGAGTCTTATAATGATGCGGTTTGTGAAGAAGTAAACTTGGTGGACGAAAAGTTTAAAGAAGTACCATGTCCAGCATAGCCGGTTTGCCTTTCTTTAGGTATATTTTATATTTTTATTTTTTAACCAAAATATAATACTTAATTTATATTTTTAGGAAATGGAAATTTGCCTACCAAAAAACGAAAGAAAAATCCTGAAATGTGGAAATCCAACATAAGAAAGAGGCAACGAGAATCTGGACAACAGTATAAGTCAACAAATAATAAGGAGGGTAGCAGCTAAAACCATGAAAATACCATGTAAAGATTGCCGCTTTAACTGTGCAAATATATTTACAGCTGAAGAAACTCTAAACATATTTAAGTCATTTTGGAGTCTGACGGATGACGAAAAAAAAGTTTATACTTCAAATTTGTGGTACGGGGGAAAAAAAAACTTGAAGAAATTATCAAACAATTTTCATTTAAGTATTCCTTTGAGAAAAATCAATCTATTTACCGTGTATGCCGAGCCTTTTTCCTTAACACCTTAAGCATCGACCAGAAAAGGATTTATTACTGCTTTAAAAATTTTAAAAATAAGTCCGGTTCTCAAATTTTGAGAAGAAAAGGAAAAAATGTAAAACGTGTTACTGCAGCAGATAAACAAATGGAAGTGCGAGAGCATATTTCCATTTTTCGAGCAATTGAATCTCATTACTGCCGGGCATCATCTCGTAAAAAATATCTAGACTTCAGTTTAAAATTATGCAAAATGTATAGACTATTTATTTATTATTATTTTTGTTTTTGAATAAAATTTCTTATTAATAAATACTAAACAAAATGTTTTTATTCAATTTTAAACTATTAAAACGCTCTTTCACTTAGTACTCGTATGATTTTATCTTGTTTTGTGAGAGGTACTTCAATAAAGCAGTTATCAGCATTCGAATACCATTCCATTCTGTCCTTAACGTGTTTTAAATATCATGTTCCATGAATGGTGATATACCAAACTTATTTTCTTGTGGTAAAAACAAAAAAACCACTTTGACCTACTTGAAACAAAATTAATTTTTTTTAATGAAATAATGATAAAAACGGTTTATAGGGCATAAAATAAAAAAATCTTTTTTTGAAAAAATGTAAATAACTTTGGATATTATACACAAAAAGTTAAAAAAATCTACAATATTGCTAACCATAAACGCCTCTATTGATATAGAAAGCAAAAAGAAAATCTATAGTATAGATTTTTAATAAATTAAATGTAAACTTTCTTTATCGTTTTTCTCGAAACAATGTTTTTGGTCGGTGCGGCACATCAATAATCAATCGACGATTAAAGATATCGCGAATATTCGGTTGTATTCGGTATTCACCATGTTTTGCTACGACCAAATACCGAACATTAGCACAATTCGGCGAAATTATTCAGTTAAAACAAAATATGGTAACATTGATGGTAACCGTTTTGATGCGGTTATTGGTCCCCCAATATTTGACCTTTTTTAAAAATTAATTAAAAATATAAAAAAGCGTATTCTTTAATATAATTCTTTAATTTTAAATGAAAATATAAACTTGAAGTTCAACAATTCATATTAATTGAACGTTTTGAGTATTTCACATTTCCAGTTTAAAAAACCTTAAATCAATCAATAATCAATGTTTTAATTTAAATAGCGGCACTTCATAAGGTTAACAATAATTACTTAAACCCTTTTTAATTTTGTATGGACTTTTTTTATCAGAAATAACAATTTTAAAAAACTTGTAGAAACTACATACATATGTACTTAATAACATTTTAAACTAAATCCTTATCAATTAGATTAAGAGTCTAAGTAGTTTACAACCGATCTTTAAAATCGGTTTATAAAACTGATTAGATATACCATTTTCATATGCTTCAAAATCTTTCTTTGGGTATATGAAGTCATATATGAACCCTTTTTGCACATAAGGAATTTCATATACTTCCATATTTCCCACATATGACCATCTTTTACTTAAATGGAATCCCATTTGCTTCCATATATGTATGTTTATTAGGGTGGGGCGATTTGAACATCTTAATGGCCGCTTCGCGTTTCTGATTCTTGGGATTGTACTGAGCAAAAAAGTCCACTAGACCATACGTCTACGGTGAAAATCGAGCTTCCAGATTTTGACTTGCAAACAGATTTTAACTTGCTTGTAACAATGTGTGGGATGGATATATCTCAGGAAGTAGGAGGAGCTTATCCAAGATTAAGGTATCAATCTCTTCTTTGGAAGATTCTCTAGCAGATTAATGCATCAATCATATTTGTGGGTGGGGTTTAAGGGGTTAATTTTTAATTTCAAAATAGGGCTTTTTTGCCGTATTTTGTGAAAGTAACAGTATGTGGGATGGACATATCTTAGGAAGTAGAAGGAGCTTATCCAAGATTATGGTATCAATCTCTTCTTTGGAAGATTCTCTAGCAGATTACTGCATCAATCATATTTGTGGGTGGGGTTTAAGGGGTTAATTTTTAATTTAAATATGGGGCTTTTTGCCGTATTTTGTGAAAGTAACAATGTGTGGGATGGACATATCTCAGGAAGTAGGAGGAGCTTATCCAAGATTATGGTATCAATCTCTTCTTTGGAAGATTCTCTAGCAGATTATCGCATCAATCATATTTGTGGGTGGGGTTTAAGGGGTTCATTTTTAATTTCAAAATAGGGATTTTTTGCCGTATTTTGTGAAAGTAACAATGTGTGGGATGGGCATATCTCAGGAAGTAGGAGGAGCTTATCCAAGATTATGGTATCAATCTCTTCTTTGGAAGATTCTCTAGCAGAATTATGCATCAATCATATTTGTGGGTGGGGTTTAAGGGTTTAATTTTTAATTTCAAAATAGGCCTTTTTAGCCGTATTTTGTGAAAGTAACCCTGTCCCATGGCATTTTCACAAGGCCAAAACTGCCTGAAGGAGCATTCCAATGCTTTTGTGATGTACTACAGAGTTCTTAACTATTGTCTTGGCTACAATTGGATAGAAAATCTCAATGGTTTGGCTGTTATAGGCCAAAATATCCAAAAAAAACGTGACAAAAGTCTGAGAAAAAACTGCAAGTCAAAATCGTAGACGTATGGTCTAGTGGACTTTTCTGCTCAGTACAATCCCAAGAATCAGAAACGCGAAGCGCCCATTAAGATTTTTTTTCCTTCCATACTAATCGCCCCTCCTTAATGTTTATATTTGTCCATATACGCAACTATATATGAACATATATGTACGTATATGAACTTTTTTAACCGGGAAACCAAGATATTGTTCCAAAGAATTTAAAAATCGGTAAATTTGAAAAAATTCATTTTTCATATATTTTTAAATAAAGATTTGTTCTCAAAATTAGTTTTAACTTTGGTTGGTAATATTTCCATATTTCCATTTTTCCACTAGGAGTCGCTTTAAGGTAAAAATAATTACAAAAGTTGATTGATGAAGCGTTGTTCTATATATCTCCAAAGTTAGGCTAAAAAATGTCAAGTGGATCTTTGCTTGTCTTTAATGAGTTAAAAAAGAATTTATGGAAAGACCCATATTATTATGGTATAGTGTTGTATACCATAATAAGAAAAAGAAATGTAACCGATTGCAAAAAACCGCATCAAACATTTATAACAGCAACACTGACAACTTTATTATTATAAATTATTTATTATTATTATTATTACAACGTGAACGCACAAAAAATGGAAAATTTGGATACAGACAACCAATTAATAGAAGATATTTTTACCACAAATAAAAAATCTCTAACAGATGACGAAAAACAAAAGTTAGCTGAACAAAATAAGCGTTTGATACCCGAATTTAAAGCACGCCAACTAGAGGCTCAAGCACAAAAACATTGGGATCTTTTCTATAAACGTAATGAAACAAGATTTTTCAAAGATCGTAGATGGACTACACGAGAATTTCAGGAACTTATAAAAGCAGATGACGTGGAACAGTCAGCACAAGGTAATCAATGTAGAAAACTATTAGAAGTGGGCTGTGGTGTAGGCAATTTTGTATATCCATTAATGGAAGAATTGCAGGCATTGGGTCAAGAAAATAATTTCTTCTATGCCTGTGATTTTTCACCAAGAGCTGTAGAATTCGTACGCTCCAATTCTAAATATGATGAAACAAAAATCAAAGCCTTCCAATGCGATATCACAACAGATACTATACATCAAAGGATACCAGCCGAAAGTTTGGACATCATATCTATGATTTTTGTATTATCTGCTATAGCACCTGAAAAATTTGATACGGTAATTAAAAATTTACACAGAATTTTAAAACCTGGTGGTATCGTACTATTTCGAGATTATGGCCGCTATGATATGGCTCAATTAAGATTTAAGTCGGGCCATAAAATTGCAGAAAACTTCTATATGCGCCAAGACGGCACCAGAAGTTATTACTTTGCCGAACACGAGCTGGCAAAACTATTTGAGGATAATGGTTTTGAAATTGTTTGTAATTCCTACGTACACCGTCGTACCTTAAATGTTAAGGAAGGTATAGATGTTCCAAGAATATTTCTGCAGGGTAAATTTAAAAAGATATAACAGTTGATGTTATAAGATTGTAACAGCCGTATTAATAACTTTAAACGAGTGTCGAACATCGATTGTACAACTTTAACATATGGGAATTCGTGCGTAAAAAAAAGTTATGCACTCGATGTTAGTGACTCGTTTTAAGTTATGAATAGAGCTGTAAATTTATAATAACGTAAAACCGGGATCTACAACCTTTTGCTTCACGTACCACAAAAATTCAGCACCAAAACATTCGCAATCCACATATAAAAAAAAATGTTCTCCAAAGTACAGCAAAACTTGTTTTTAATAAAAATTCCTGTAATAATTAGGGCAAGTAGTTTCATGTAACTAAGTAAAAAAAAAATGCGCTTATAAAATCCAGTCAAAGAACACTTTTAGCTAAAATCAAAACTTAAATTATAGAAACAATTTTATTTAGCATCTATTTTTTCAATAGGAACAGAATCTTGCATTTTTCTTCCGTTCAGCAAGATTGTAAAATGTAAAAATTATTTTGCTTAACTCATTAATGGCACGCCATAGATCCGGTAAACATTTTTCAACCAAACTTTGCAGATACATATATACAGTGGAGGCAATAATTATAAGTTGGCCTATAAAATTGTGATTTTTTTTAAATATTTTGAGGGCGAGTAACTTTTATAAAAATAACCAGAGTTAAACTTTAACCACAGATATTTTCGTATACATTTGACATTCATAACTATGGTTAAGCTTTAAACTTAGCTTATTTATGCCCGTAATTTCAAGCAATATTTACCTACCGGTGCTTAGATACCTACCCGATTTTGTTCGTGTATACGGGTAGATATCTAAGCACCGGTAGGTATCTATTGCTTGAAATTACGGGCATTAGAGATAAGGCCTAAATATTTTAAAGTTTTAAAAAAAATTAAAATACGTAGTTTGG
The DNA here is from genome assembly GCA_021234595.1 of Delia radicum. Classification (NCBI taxonomy): domain Eukaryota; kingdom Metazoa; phylum Arthropoda; class Insecta; order Diptera; family Anthomyiidae; genus Delia; species Delia radicum. Next base: position 133,517,584 of record CM037855.1, on the reverse strand, counting down.
GGTTCAATATGAACGTAGTATAAGTGAAGGCAAATTATCAAAATTTGTTAGCTTTTTTGTTAATTTTTTTTTTTCTAAAAAACTCAAAAAAAATTAGCTTTTGATCACTTAAGTAAAAAAATATTTTTAATTAATCACTTAAGTGAAAAAAAATTAGTTTAGTAACGTCATGATGCTTGTTAGGAAAATACCCTAACCACGAGCTTGATTACTAAGAAGACAAGAATGGAGCCAAATTGATGATAAATAGGTTTTTGTGAAAGTTCTGCCTAATATGGAGGCTCTAGCTTTTCTAAAACTTCGGGTTCTGATGAAATCTTTAGCCAGATCGAAATACTAGTGTCAACCAAGCTAATATGTTTGATTTGCTTTATTTTTGTAAATATACGGAAGTTGAAAGCTCGTTATAAATTGAAAAAAAAAATATATATATAAAAATTTTTTAATTTATCTTTGTTTTTGATTTCTCGCTTGGCCATCATGTTTTTATTAACATTAATTATTATGTGTTACATAATTTTATTTCTTCAAAAATCAAACAAAAAGAAATTTACATATCCGTACTGTCTCAAAACCACAAATTTCGACATAGCGATTTTGCTAAAATTACACAAAATTATAAATTGTTTTTCAGAAATTACAAATTGTATTTTAGAAAAATTCAATTGAAGGGCTTATTGTAAAAACTTGATAAGCCACACTTTATTTTTAGTTTGTTTTCGCCTTTTAAATGTTTAAAAATGCAACCACTATGACTTTTGAGGACGTTTATACTCTATGTACTTGCAATAAGAGTTTAAGAAAGACATCGATAAATTATTAATCAATGAATACATAGAAAACAGCGAATATCCATTAAAGAGTAAATGTGACTTATCAAGTTTTTACAATAAACCCTTCAATTGTATTTCAGAAATTATTAAGAGGGGAAAGCTAATGTTGTCTGCGTAATGATTAACTAATCCCCAAGTCGAATTTGCTGTGGTTGGTTGATAGTAGGCGCGGACGCAGGAAAAGGTTTTGGGGAGTAAAATTAAAGTATTTTTAATTAACTTTTTAAATGTTTTTCACATTTTTGTATTGAAAAATTTAATTCCCCCCCCCCCCCCCCCCCCCCCCCCTGGATCCGCGTCTGGTGATATATATATTCTTGTGGGTGGTGGATTATAATGAAGCTGATGATGACCAAGTCGCGTAGGTCGAAAGTGCGGTACTGCCCCAAGCACTGATCCTCACAAGATTTGTTTCATCTTTCTCTTACATTTATTAACAATTAGTGTTTTCTATTTATAATATTAACATTTAAATTATGATCTCAAACCTGACATTTCAAAATTAAATTATCAAAATGTTTTCATAAGTATTTCTGAAATACCTACAATTGATCATTTCTGAAATACAACTGATTATTTCTGAAATACAATTGACAATTTCTGAAATACAATTAATAACTTCTGAAATGAAATTGATAAAACTTAAATACAATTGATATTTTCTAAAATACAATTGGTTAATTTGAAATACAAATGATAATTTCTGAAATAGAATTGATAAAACTGAATTTCAATTGGTAATTTCTGAAATGCAATTGATAAATTTGAAATACAATTGAAGACATCTAAAATAAAATTGAAAATTGTGAAGGGGAATATTTGCAACCAAAGTTGAAACTTTGAGAAAATATAAATTATAGAATGTCGAAGATATTTAAAAAAAAAATTTTTTTGAGAACAAATCTTTATTGAAAAATATATAAAAAATATGTTTTATTTAAGGTTAATCGATTTCTAAACTTGTTTGGAAAAATATCGTGGTTTTTAAATTGCTATATGGCAACCCTGGCGTTATAATTTTTATAAGTTTGGTAGTATTTAAATAAAAACCAGCCACTTTATATGTTTTGAGTCAAAATGGAATAAATTTTGGAATATTATAGACTTTGTGAAAATGACATGTTCCGTTCGGTCAGAATTTTAAAAATTATAATCAATCGATGCACTAATTTTCAGCAAAGAAATACATTTTCATATTTTCTCATCAACATAACAATGAAAAATATAAAAAATTATGATTTTTTAAAATACTTTTTAATATTTTAAAAGGAACACTGTGTCAATAATGAGTTAAATCAAAATATAAAAATATATTAAAATCTTATTTTTTTAAAAAATTAAAAAAAATATTCACAAATAAATGATAAATATGAACAAATATGCTTTAAAAACATAAAATATGCATTAAATTCCAAATATGTAAAATTTGCAACTACAAATCGATGCAATTTTGTTCTAAATTTGATAATTTGTATAAATATTTAGTCTACATCGAATAAAAGTATGCAATTGCATGAAATTCCTTGCTCTAGTAATATTACAATAAAGGTAGTCACAAGGTGTACTATGTGTTGTATATGTTGTATGTTATATTGAAAAAAATAGATGGTAAAATTTTATTTTTGATTTGACGAAGATTTTCTATTAGGTTTTCTCTATGTTAGCACACTTGAACATATTACACGAAAAATATGTACAAATGTTGTATCGTACTATTTAGTGTTATATTTATAATTATTTTAGAGTAGCTAATTAATTGTTATCAGGGTTTATTTAATTCTAATTTTAGTTTAAGGTTAACTTAAGTGAGTGGAATTATTGTAATTTATTAATTGGCCAAAAAGGCTTTCAAATTACAAAAAGAAAGAATAATAAATTTTATATATTAAAATTTTACCATCTCTATTTTCAAAACGACAATACAACACATACAACTTTAGCACGCCTCTTGTGAGCGACCTTAAAGTGTTCGTTTACCCGAAAATTTACAGCTATTACTACAATCGGAACATTTTCTTTACTTTTTGTATAGAAATTTTCCAGTTCTAGTAAAAGTAGTAAATTGTAGTAAGTAAACGAACAGTTGTATAAACAGCTTCTAATACTATTCCGAAAAAAAACATTCGAAGAATGTCGAAATATTGAAAATAAATAGATTTTTATTTTAAAACTATATGTAACTCTAGCTTTAGAATTTTCGTTTATCAATTACTGTAAGATCTAATAAATAAAACTTTTAAACAAAAAATAAAATTGTGTGCAATTTTATCTGTTTTTTACAAACAAATTTTAAATTATATAAACAACAAGGGTATTCATGTCAGCAATTTTCCTCTTGCAAAAATTAAAAATTACGAAATTACGCTATTGCTGACGTGAGCGCCGCTTTCCATCAGTTATGATTGCGAGAATGCAAGCAGACGTGTTAGATCTCAATTTTTCTTCATTTCTTAATCAAGTTTTAAGTTAACACATTCATTTCACAAAAACCCAGGCAGAATCTGATTTTTCTAAAAATGTTTATAATAAGCAAGGTTGTCAATTTGGCCATTTTCCGGCTAGATCTAGCCATTTTATTTTTATCTATTCATAAAAAAATTTATCTAGACGGAAGATTTAGCCATTAATTTTTTCCCTAACCATTATTTCTGCACACGTTTTGCAGTTCATTTCATACAAAAATGATTAATATTATATTTTTATGATTTTCAAAATATTTACAAAATTTTCAATTTTTACATTCGATTTTAAATTGTTTTTTTTTTTTTTTGTAAAATTTTACTTAAAATATTTTAAAGTTAGGAAAACATTTAAGAGGCAATTTAAACGAAGAAATTAATTGCAGGCAATTTTTGAATTCTCTTTTAAAGTTGCTTCTAAAAATCATTAACATTTACACGAGGAGTTTTTGCGTGCAATTTTTTGACGTTTATTTTGCCAATCTTCTTTAATTGTTCATTCGTTGGAATTTAATTTATTCGTAATAATTTAAAATAATATAATTTAATAATATACATAATATAAAATAATATAATTTAAAATAATATATAAATAGTTCTTTATTCCACATTATTTATTTTTTATTTTACGAAATATTTTCGATATACAACACTTGAGAAGCCGAATACGAATAAAGCAAATTAACAAGAATACGAACGATAGCAAAAAGAAATGTCAAAAAATATCTTGAAAAACGAAAACCGTGCAATTTTTGCTACCCCCGTTTGCCTACAAACAATAATTGCACGCAACGTTGCATGCAAAAATTGCGTCGTTTAAATGGCCTCTTAGTTCGAAGAATACTTTTATCAAATTCGTGCTTAAATTAATTATTATTATTAATAATTTACATTCAAATTATTGAGTTTTAGTCAGAGTTTAAAATTAATACTGTAGTAGTCGTGATTTGCTATAAATTTCATAATTGAATAGCAACGTGCAAGATATATTCAAACTGTCGGCACATTATACTATGAAATTATGTCTTATGTGTATTTTGTTTTGATTTTGCGCTGTTACAGCAATAGCTGCATTTTATTTGTATAATTTTATAGTGCTGTCGTAGTTCATTTATTTGGTGCTGTAGAATTCATTTTTGATATTAAGTGTTGGTATGAAAATATTAAATATTTCTTGCTGCTGTGGTGAGCATATTTAATGAAATTTAATAGTGTAGCATATATGCAGAATATATTCAATTAAATTGACAGTGTGGCAAGAATAAATGGGATTCCCCGAACTTTACTTTAATGCTTTGTACATACGTTAATGAATGAAAAACACAATGTTGACATGTACGTCTTGCCACAGCCACAGCAGCACAATATACAAAATTAAATATTACCATAGAATAACAAAATATATATAAATGGATACAATTTTGCAACATATATGACTACCACAGCACATATCAAAATTCAAACAAAATGCTAATACTGCTGCGCCAGCACGCAACTGTCGAAGATAAAATAATTTCGTAGCATGCTATCACTACAGTTGAATATATCTTGCTAGCAATGTGAGAAAAATTAATGTGTTCAATATATGTTGCTGGCAGATATTCAACAAACATTTTTGATATGCTAAATTTTAAACTCTGGTTTTATAGTATCATTTTACGAATTTAGCCATTTCTAGCCTTTTTTCTCCATAACCTAGCCATTTTTTCACTTCAAGAGTTGGCAACCTTGATAATAAGGGCATTCATGTCGGAAATGTTTGTCTTGCGAAAATGCAAAATTGCTAAATTTTTCAAAAACACAACAACAAGCACAAAGAAAATAATTTCCCACAAATGTTGTAAAATTGTATGGGTCAAAGCGATTGGGAAATTGTTAGGATAAAAATTATTTAAAATATATGTTTTGTGTAATATTTTATAGCACTGTCAACATTGACATATTTTACAAATAGTACTACAAAATGTAACTTTAAATAAAAAAATACATAAAAAACCAAACAACAAAATTAATTTAAAACTAAAAATATTAAAAAAGTAAAAAATGTAACTAAAAAGATAAACACATTAATTTTTTGTGTGACAATAGAGATTTTGAGGTATGACAAAATATGGCTTCTCTTAGAAAACTTATATTAAATTGTGTGTTTTCCTAAGAATCCTTCAGCTCAAATCTATTATAAACAGTTTTTAAAGAAACAAAGGGAGAGCCAGAATCGACTTTGCATTATATCCGCAATTTTAGCGTAATAAACATTGTCGTAAATTTTGTATTAAAAAATTTATTCAAAAATGTATTCTACTGTTTGGCTGCATGACCAAAACAACGAACGTAAAATCGAAACAAAAATGAGAACTGCTGTTAGACGTCAAAATGTATAGACGAGCAGCATAGAAAGTCATATTACAGAAAAAAAGTTGATGTGAAGCACAAAACAAGAATATTTATTTTTTCGTTAAAACGTAATAACTTTTGATTTAATTAATACAAAATAATTATAAAAAAAAAATATAAAATATAAAAAAACCAAAAAATCTAAAAATAGAATATTTGTGTTGTTAGTGTTGTCACTTCTGAGTATAATATACAATAACAGAAAAAGCTAATAGGAAAGAAAACTGCAATTAAGCTGCATTAGATTCGAGGCCATACTTGGGTGTGATCGCTAAACGGTCATGACTTGGTATTGTTACGTTTGTAAATGTAAGATGAACGCAGGTTTGATTCTTACAGCCGCAGGTTGTTGAAAAATTTATCATATAGAGACAATCTGACAATTATAAGACACAAATAATAAATAACACAATTTAAATGGAAAAATCACTGATGACGCCTGTCCATAAAAAAAAGAGGCAGAAACTAGTCTAGTTTGATTTAAAAATTAATAGTGTTTATAATTTTTAGAGAAAAACATTTTTTTTTTTTTTTTTAATTTTAAAGTTGTATTTATTCGACCTTTATTAAACATTTATTCTTCTTCTTAACCCCAACATTTCTAAAATAAAAGTGAACAAATTTGAACTTTTGGTTAGAATATAAACATTCTTGTATGTAAACCTTCTTTTCGTTTTTCTCGAATTCCGACTTTTTTGGTATAGGTGAAACCAATAATAAGTTGACGATATGTATTTTTATGTGCTATTTTTCAAAAATTTTCAATGTTGGCAATGCTATAAAATATTACACAAAACATATTTTGAGTAATTTTCAAATTTTCAAAATTCTCTAAACTGCAATATTTTTTGTCATGTGAGTTTATGCCATTTTCTTTATTCTTTAATAATTCTTTTAAACTTTTTTCTTAAATTTTTGTAAGTTAAACTTGCTATATACAAACTGTTTTATATTGTTATAAAATAGGATATTTAAGGTTTTATAGTTTTAAGTGACATAATGAAGTTGATTGTTAATGTTGGTCTACCAACTATATATGGCCCGAAGGGCTCGGTTGGTTTTTTGAAATAAATTAAATTAAAATTAATTTTTATCCCGACTATTTCAAAATCGCTTTTACCCATACAAATTTACAACATTTGTGAGAAATTATTTTATTTGTTTTTGTTGTTGTGTTTTTAAAAAATTAAATAAAAAATTAAATTTTTCAAAATTTCCAGTTTTGGGAATTTTTAATAAAAATACACTTTTTCAGAAGTGGGCCATTTTCGGCCGAATTTCGGCACGGGTTACAGTTTTCCAAAAAAAAAATCGATTTCTTCTATTTGGAACCATTGAAATAAAACTGGGGATGTTAGAATGTTTAAACATTCTAATATATTTTTTTTATAAATTAATCATTTTTACTTGCATTATTTTGTATTTGAATATATAGTGAATTTATTTTCTGTATGTAATAGTTTTTTTGTTTTTTGGGGAGGTTTAATTGATAATAACATGTGTTTTTTTTTTAAATTTAATTAACGTTCAATAAATACATTTATGATTTTCATAAGTCAGTTTTAGATTATATCATACATACTAAGATATATGTATTTGTTTTTAATTTTTACACACAAATATATAGTTTATTATTTTGTTATTAATACATAATATGCTTAATAGTTATGCTTAAAATGATAACTACAGTGTAACTGGATAAAAGGACATGGGTAACAACAGGCTATAGAAGATTATCATTTTAATGTTAGTTTATATTGAAAATCGACAGAAGATAATTTTGAAAATTAAATCTTTATAAAACTCGATTTGTTCATTATAAAAGATTTCTTTAAGAAATTTTTAAAAATTCTATAGCATATAAATTCAATTCAATTTTGGGGATTTAATTTTTAATGTATTCAAAAACAATACAACGTATTAGTGTAAAGTTATGCAGTTTTTAACAAGATAAAGAATGTTTAATCAAGAATTCAATATTTTTTTTTAAATTACTGAAGCCTTGGCATAATCTTATCTTACAAGGAAACTACACAGTGGTGAGTCCTCTGATTTTAATAAAACTTGTATGTGTTGTTGAGTATAAAAAAATATTAGACACGTATTTTTTTTATCTGCACAATCGCACGTCTTTAAAATTTAAGAAATTCAGATTTTTTTGAACGCAGTATTAAAGTACCGGAGAAAACAAAAATGTTGATACCCGTATTGCCTATGCTGTGAGCTCAGGGATGCCCACTTATATGAAATATTTAAAATATTGGTATAAAGCTCTTCGGGAAAGTCGTGTTAAAGCCGAACGATTGCGAAAATTGAAAAAGCCCCCTACACCCCATCGATTATATCAAATAAATACAAATTTGAACCCAAGCCAACAACAACTTCCCATACAAATGTGGTATTCGAAAAAAAAAGTTTTTTAAATAACAAAAATGTTTGGAAATGCACAGACATATTTTATACACCAGTCGATGCGTCTTTAAAATATCTTTCATTTGATACCAAATTTGCCTATAGTTTAATAATTTGAATGAAAATTATTCAAGTTCGAGGCCATACTCTATATTTCTTTATTAGAATAAAAAATAATCTATAGAGTTTTTGTTTTCAAATTTATTAATTGACCACTTTCAGGAATGTGTTGATAGATCTATTTCGGGAATTTTCTAGGTTCCCATCATCAGAACTCGTTTTAAAAGAAGTGATATGCAAAAAATCAAACATTCATATACGCCCATGTCCTGTCTTTCCTTACTTTTTGAATACGAATGAATTTTAAAAACACATGAAATTGAAATTCGGTGCTTTCTAATCCCCATAAATGTATAAAATTCGAAATAATATTCGAAAAATTATCGAAAACGTATGTTTTTTGTCAAAATGCAAAATTTTACCTTATAAAGCAGTCTTATGATTTTTAAAATATTCTGTAAGAAAAAAAGTGCTTTTGTTTTACTTTCTATAGGAAAGTAAATCGAAAATAAAAATGTGTATGTGAAAGTCAAAGCACCAAAAAGTCGTATTGATTTCACTTTCATGGGAAACATAGGACAGAGGTGATAAACTAGTTTTCTCACTAAATGTATGTGAAAGTCAAAGCACCAAAAAGTCGTATTGATTTCACTTTCATGGGAAACATAGGACAGAGGTGATAAACTAGTTTTCTCACTAAATGGGAACTAATATATGAGCGCGAAGTTAAAGATTATTACCATTAAACAAAAATAAATTCAAAACTTGTTTGTTATGTGCAAGGTCTACCTTTGGTAGATGTACAATACACGTTTTTTGTTTTGTTTAAAAACAATTAAAGGTCGAAAAAACATAATTTTTATTTTTAATAAAAATTATATCAAACTTGTTTAATAATTTATATAAGAAATATATTTTAAAAAAACGTCAAATTACTAAATCATTTTGTATTTTCAAGATCTTTAAGAAACCCGAAATTGAAGTATCCTACACATAATACATCAATTCTTCAACGATCTTTTTCGGACCAGGGTAGCTAAAAATTGAAATTTGTTATCCTTATTATTTAGAAATTTTAACTTTTCTGTCAATGTATTTAAGGCTAAACAAAAATGAGTATGCCTGCTATATATATATAAATTCCTGGGATTCCTAGTTGGAACATGCCTGCTATAACAATGTTTAAACTTTTTTATTCACAAATTTATTAAATTTGTTAGATTATATATGATATTTGAACGCATTTATATACGTTTGTGTCCATTTTTTACTTTTAAATATATACATTTTAATTTATGTTTATAAAAATTGTTTAATTTATATTAAGATTTGATTTTATGTTAAATATAATTACTATTAGCAGTATTTTTTTTAAGTGAGTTGTATGTAAGCCATATTTGGCCCCATGGGCTTGGTTTGAAATTGTGTAATAAATTAAATTAGATAATTTTTTACCCCATTTTTTAACCCCTAAACTTGAGATTACATACCTAAAAAAAAATACGTGTCTATATTATTTTGTCCTTTACAACATATACTAGATTCATTACAATCTAAGGATTCACTACTGTGTAATTTCCTTTTTAGTGATTTGTTTTCGGTTATAGCTATTGTTAAGAATGATTATCTTGAGAGACTTGTTTCTTGTTTGTTAGTTGTATATGTTTAAAAGAATTATAATTGATAATTATTTCAAAAGTTATAATTAATAACAAATTTATTAGTTTTACTTAAAATAAGTTAAAAAACAATAATACAATACTTAATAATTTATCTCATTTCACAAAAATTCGAATTAAATAAATATAGAATAAACTCAATTAAATAATAGTAGACTTAAATTGAGTGAACAACACAATTAAGTCTTCATTTATATATTTTTTTTTTTTCTTTTTAATTGAATACATACATATAATAGTTTTAATTAAAATTTGTTCATATATTATGTTCTCTTAATTTAAGGTAATCAATACTCTAAAAGGATTTTAATGGGTGTCAAAAGGAATCTCAAATATTACACCTAAATAACAATGATGTGATAGTTAAATGAAATAAAAAGAAAATAAAAATGTTTACATAAATTAAAAATATAGAAAAATACTTAACAATTTCCTATAAAAATTGAGAAAAAATCAAATGATTCTAAAAGTTTAAAGCAGGAGTGCCCAAAAGTTCCTTATGGAAGAGCAAACACCAATACATTTAAAAAAAACTAATTTTTATTCAATATTTTTTGTTGTAAAAACCAATACATACAAAGAAAAAAATATTTCAATGTTTACCAGCAAAGCATACGAAAGTGTTGTTGCTTTGCGCTTGCGTGTATACAGTGAAGAACGACAAAAAAACTAATAAGACAAAGTTGTTTGTGTATTTCGTATTGCTAGTGCTGAGCGCTCTATATGTGTATTAAAACACACAGCCTATAGCTAAGTGTTTTTACAAAAACAAATGAGCACCAAGCGCATAGGCCTTGGCACCCCTGGTTTAAAGTTTTAATTAGAAATTTAGTACATTTTCATAATAACGATAGTTGGCTGCAACAGTTACATCAAGGCAGAGAAGCAAGCCGATTTATAACTTTGTGCGGCGGTGGCTTATCGGCTTTGCGCCCACTTTTTTTTTTTATATCTAGGATTGTCAGGCAATACCGCTAAAATACAGTTATCGATCAAAATCAGGGACCAAAAATAATAGTTATTTCTAAATTTTGAAACAAAAAAAGCTTATAGAGGAAAAAGTCGGAGAACTGAATCAACCTTACTGATCCTTGTGGAAAAGTCTTTCATAAATTGTATAGCCTTTTTGGTTTTTATTTATTCGAGCTACAATATTTATTAATTTTGCACATATTTTTTGGAGCATTAATAAAAGTTTTTCTTTTTCCTTTTTTTGGGCAAAAATTAAAGTTATTTTTGAACTTTTATTTTTTTTTTAACAAAACTAAAAGTTATTTTTTACTTAAAAAGTATATCTTCCCCAGCAAAATTTGTATTAGTTCCACAACTAGTTCTTTAAAGCCAGTGCTGGTTCTGGTTTGGAGTTGCAACCCATGATGTTTGTTTGAAAATGTCAGCCTTAGAACTAGTTCTAGGGAGCGTTTGAAGATCAGGTAATAGCTCCATGGAACGGTTTCCAGAACCAGTTCTTGAACCCGTTTTTGATTGATAAATCCCTTATGTAGAATGATAATAAAACTATTGTTTTAGTCATACCGGAACTAGTTCAAGAACTATAAGTTAAAATTTTTTGCAAAAAAGTATTTTATACAAATAAAATTTGTGGCTGAAATAAAACTTCATAAACAAACGGATCTCCTGCTTTTACTTAAAATTAATTGAAACCATCTTCATACAGAAAATGGAAACGATGATATTGCAGATTTGTAGGAGTAATACTGCGTTTACTCTGAAAAAATAATCTAGTAAATAGTGGTACAACTAAATATATTGTTACGAATTTGGGGATTCTTGTTACTAAATATAAAACAGCAAGATGGCAACACTATGAAATACAGTCAAACAATCACTATTTTCCGTTAAATTCAAAATTGCTATTATTCTGTAACCAGTAATTGCCAGATCAGTCGAGCTTTTTCTAGAAGTGATGCCAACTGGTATAAATACCAGTGCGCCGCGAATAAATGAGTCAGTCGTAATTAAATCGTCGAAGGTGTTAAGTTGTAATCGAAACGTGATAACTATCAACCTTAAGCTACAAGCTAATTAATTTAGTGTGAAACGGTTATTTAATAAATCTAAAGTTAAATTAAATAAAAAGTGTTTTATTTTGCAAATAAAAGAATCCGTAAAATTGTTTATTCAACGGGAATTAAACAAAACACGATTTATAAAAGGCTAAATCGTAACAATTGGTGTCAGAAGTGAAATTTGCAATAAACTTTAAATAAAAAAAAAAAAAATAAAAATAAAAAAAAAAAAAAAAAAAAAAAGAGGACAATCATGAAATTTGAGGAGCTGAAAGTTGAGCAACTCAAAAAGGTGTTAAATAAGCTAGATCTTCCGACAGCAGGTAATAAAGCGGAGCTGCAAAAAAGGCTTATAGATGAATTCAAGCGGCGTGGCATTGACATCGGAGCGCACGATTTTGAGGAAGAAAAGGTAATGGAAGTATCCACCCTCACTGCACCAAGCAATACAGACTTTAATGCAATGTTTGCTGCAATGATGGAGCAAATGACGAAAATTCAAGAAACTTCTAGAGCCACCAACGAGAAAATTCTATCGGAAGTTCAAGAAACTTCTAGAGCCACCAACGAGAAACTCGCAGAAGTTCAGGAAACTTCTAGAGCCAGCAACGAGAAACTTTTAGCTGAAGTTCATGAAATTTCTAGAACCACAAACGATAAATTACTGGAGATTTCTGAGGTAATAAATAAAAGAGTAGATTCCATTGAATGCAAATTCGATGAAGAGCTGGCTGACTTAAAGAATAAAATGAATAATCTAGAAATTGATATAGAGGCAAAAACTAACAATCTGCAAATCCAAGGCGGACCGGTGCGAGTAATATCAGAAACTTCTTGTAAGACAAAGACTCCCAGTTTTGATGGCAGTACACCATTTACAGTATTCCAGTTCCAGTTTGATACGGTTGCCAGCAAAAATGGTTGGAGCGATGAAGAAAAAGCAATACAGTTGATTCTTGCTTTAAAAGGCACCGCAGCAGAAGTTCTCGAAACTCTCCCTATTAGCTGCAGAAACAATCATGGTGACATTATGGCGGCACTACAACGTAAGTATGGTGGTGAACATAAGAAAGAGATATACCGTATGGAGCTACGAGGCAGAGTACAAAAAGCCAATGAGTCTCTTCAAGACTTTGCAATGGAAATTGAGCGTTTGGTGCAGCTGACTTATCCTGGCGAAAATCACCCGTTTTTGGATCAGTTTAAAATAGAGGCATTTGTGAATGGCATTCGCGATTTTGATGTCAAGCATGCGGTCTGTGCTACGCAAAAGTTATCTTTTGCAGAAACTGTTTCCTTTGCGTTAGCTCAAGAGACTGCTAAAGTAATTTCGAAGCCACAATTTTGCAGAGCTCGAAAAATCGAGGTTACCGACGAAAAAGAGAGTAGTCTCATTAAGGACATCAAGGAGGCGATTAATGAGGCATTTGCGCAGAATCAAAATAAAGCCCGAGGTAAATGCTATAACTGCGGAAAAGTCGGCCATTTTCAGCGAAATTGCAAAGCGCCACGTAAAAGATCCAGATCTGCTTCTCCACCGAGAAACAATAAGCGGTCTAACAATGCATCATCACACGAGTCACCGTTAAACTAAAACGAGCCAGCACAGAGGGGCATGAGCTGGCTCCCACAAACCAGGGCCCCACGATCTCCATATCAGTAATGCAACAGAAAAACAGCAACCTTACTGCTTGTGGCTACATCAACGGAGAAAAGCGCATTTTTACTATAGACACCGGAGCATCACATTCCATTATAAGGACCGATTTAGTAAAGCGGAGAATCGAGCAATTGAGCAATATAAGATTGCGTACAGCTACGGGAGAGTCTGCCACTGTTCATGGAAAAATTAATGTGAAGGTAGCTATGGCCAACATCGTTGCGTATCATGAATTTATCGTTGCCGATATTGTGGACGAAGTCATCATTGGTGCAGATTTCATGATAAGACATAACATTAATCTGCACATGGGACAACAAACAATGATTTGGCGTAATATTGAAATACCCCTCGATGTTGGTTATGAAAGTAAGGCCCAAGTAAGAAAGCTAGTAGCCATTGAGAACCAAAAATTACCACCACAATCCGAAAATTTGGTATGGGCCCGTGTGGAGGGAGATTGTGAGGATAACCGTTTGTGGGTGGTAGAACCAACTGAAATAAAGAGTGACTTATTAACAGCAAAAGCTCTCGTCAAAACTTGCAAAGATGGAAGAGTTCCCGTGAGAGTGCTAAATCTATCTAGCCATGAAAAAGTCGTCAAACAAAACATCGAAATAGCTCAATGTGCTCCAGCAGAGGCAGTAATAAATAGCGAAGTGAAGCCCGAACCTGTTAAAATATCCGCAAGAGAATGTGAAATACTAGACGAACATATGGGAAAATGGATAGCCGGTTTAGCAGCGCCTGACAAGAATAAGGCGAAACAGCTACTTAAAAAGCATGCATCTGTTTTTGCCTTAAAAAGCCAAAATCAAGGTAGAACAGCAATTGTAAAGCACGAAATAAACACCGGCGAAGCAAGACCAATAAAACAAGCGCCCAGAAGTGTACCCCTCGCAAAACGAAATGAGGTGAAAGAGATAGTAAACGAAATGGAGCAGAACGGCGTAATCGAACCATCTTCGAGTCCTTGGAGCTCGCCAGTGGTCTTGGTGAAAAAGAAAGATGGCGGTACCAGATTTTGTGTCGATTATAGAAAATTAAATGACGTCACCAAGAAAGACAGCTATCCACTACCTAGGATCGATGACACCTTGGATACGCTTGCCGGAGCCAAATGGTTTTCCACCTTAGACTTGCAAAGTGGTTACTGGCAGGTGGAGATTGCAGATAAAGACAAAGAGAAAACCGCCTTTAGTACAAGTGAAGGTTTGTGGCAGTTTAAAGTTATGCCATTCGGACTCTGCAATGCTCCGGCCACATTTGAACGCCTTATGGAACGTGTATTAAAGGGACTTCACTGGACAACATGCTTGGTGTATCTTGATGACATAATTGTCATAGGAAAGACTTTTTATGAACATCTCAAAAACCTGGTTGAAGTCTTTAAACGTATATCATCGGCAGGACTAAAACTTGGCATAAAGAAATGCACACTGTTCCAGAAAGAGGTAAAATATCTGGGTCATCTTGTAACAGCAGACGGCATTTCTACTGATGAAGATAAAATACGAGCTGTAAAGGACTGGCCTCGCCCGAAAAATCTTCATGAATTGCGAAGTTTTCTGGGTCTTTGCACTTACTACCGACGATTCGTACCAAATTTTGCCAGCATAGCCGCCAGCTTACATGAACTGACCAAAAAGTCGAGACCGTACCAGTGGGGTGAAGCACAGGAAAGTGCGTTCCAAAAGCTAAAAGAATTGTTGTCTACGGCACCAGTTCTGACATATCCCATCGCTGGAGAAAAATTTGTGCTAGATAGCGATGCGAGCGGCTACGGAATAGGAGGCGTGCTTTCACAGGTGGTCAACGGGACAGAAAAAGTTATTGGCTATTACAGCCGAATACTTTCGAAGCCTGAGAGGAACTATTGTGTTACGCGACGCGAGCTGCTGGCAGTAATAGAGTGCATAAAACATTACCACAAGTATTTGTATGGCCAACATTTTACGCTGAGGACTGACCATGCTGCACTTAGATGGCTGTTACAATTTAAAAAATCCTGAAGGACAACTTGCGCGCTGGATTGAACGCCTGCAGAGCTACGATTTTAATATCGAGCACAGGGGAGGTACAAAACACAGCAATGCGGATGCCCTCTCGCGGCGACCCTGTAACTTGGAGTGCAGACATTGCGTTAAAGCCGAAAAGAAAGAATGTGTAGTTGATATTCGGCTAATGCAAATAGAATCGGAAGAAGACTGGTCAACAGCACAAAGGAATGACCCAATCCTGTCAAAAATTGTAGTGGCTAAAGAGGAAGACAGAAGACCTACCCGCAATGAAATATCAGCAGAGGGACCACTTTTGAAATCTTATTGGGCACAATGGAATAGTTTGAAACTGGTAAATGGTTGCTTATATCGCACGTGGGAGAGTGCAGACGGCAAATCTTCATCTAATTTAATAGTCGTGTGCCGTCCTCTAAGATGAATGAAGTATTGAAAGAGTTCCATAATGGTCCCAGTGGAGGTCATCTAGGCATAACAAAAACCCTAGAAAAATTAAAACAGCGGTTTTATTGGGTTGGATGTCAACAAGCTGTAGCCGATTGGATAGCAAACTGCACAGAATGCATCGCGGCCAAAGGTCCAGTAAGGAGAAGTCGAGGACTACTTCAGCAATACAACTCAGGTGCGCCATTTGAGAGGATAGCGATGGATGTTGCAGGCCCATTTCCTGTAAGCAACGCTGGAAACCGATATGTGCTAGTAGTAATGGATTACTTTAGCAAATGGCCAGAGATATACGCCATCCCCAACCAAGAAGCAAAAACGGTAGTGGAAGTATTTGTGAACAACTGGGTGTGCCGTTATGGTGTTCCAATAGAATTGCATTCTGACCAAGGTAGAAATTTTGAATCCGGCGTGTTTAAGGAAATGTGTGAGCTATATGGCATAAGAAAAACCCGGACAACGCCACTTCATCCACAGTCTGATGGCATGGTCGAGAGATTTAATCGCACTCTGGAAGAATACTTGCGAAAAGTGGTGAGCGCCCATCAGAAAGACTGGGACGAGCACATACAAAAATTTTTATTAGCATATAGGTCGGCTGTCCATGACTCTACCTCTAGAACACCAGCAAAAATTATTTTTGGAACCGAATTGAGACTGCCTGGAGATTTGGAATTTGGCTTTAAGCCTACACCGTTAGATGGGAACGAGGAAAACTCTTCTCGAGCGCAAGAAAATTTGAATGAATTACATGACTTTGTGCGCGGTCGAATTAAAATGACCAGTGATAAGATGAAAGCCAGATACGACCGAGCCGCAAACTCTGAGGGATTCACTGAAGGTCAGCTGGTTCTACTTTTCAACCCACAACGAAAGAAAGGATTATCTCCTAAACTACAGACGCATTGGGATGGGCCTTACCGAGTGATCAAGAAGTTGAACGATGTTGTCTACAGGATCCAGAAGTACAACAGCCCAAGATCTAAAATGAAGGTGGTCCATCTTGAACGACTATCAAATTACGGAAAGGGAGATAGTGTGCCTATTCGGGACGAACAGGCTTAAGTGGGGCGGCAGTGTTACGAATTTGGGGATTCTTGTTACTAAATATAAAACAGCAAGATGGCAACACTATGAAATACAGTCAAACAATCACTATTTTCCGTTAAATTCAAATTGCTACTATTCTGTAACCAGTAATTGCCAGATCAGTCGAGCTTTTTCTAGAAGTGATGCCAACTGGTATAAATACCAGTGCGCCGCGAATAAATGAGTCAGTCGTAATTAAATCGTCGAAGGTGTTAAGTTGTAATCGAAACGTGATAACTATCAACCTTAAGCTACAAGCTAATTAATTTAGTGTGAAACGGTTATTTAATAAATCTAAAGTTAAATTAAATAAAAAGTGTTTTATTTTGCAAATAAAAGAATCCGTAAAATTGTTTATTCAACGGGAATTAAACAAACACGATTTATAAAAGGCTAAATCGTAACAATATGTTGCAACACCTAAAATATTCAGAGAATGTGTTTAAATACGGTTTTAGTAACCAAATTTATTGGTTGTAGCCACCAAAATACACTTTTCAATTCGGTTGGAACTTTATTTATCTGTGTGTATTCTTCTCTATTATTTTTATGCATAGTCCTTGTGTAGTGTTACATTTTTATAGTAGACAAATTCAGAGCTTTTTTGGAAATTTGATATGAAAGTAATATTTAAAAATTTCCGAGTTTTTTTAAAACCTATTTGGAGCTGTTTTGAAACTACTATTAGCTTTTTGGAACTGACGTTGAAGTAATGTATAATTATTTCTAAATCACTAGTTCCTAAAACACACTAAAGATGTACATAGTTATAATGCTAAACATTACTTCTTTGCATGGGTTCTAGAATTGGTTGCACCATCACTTGTTCAAAAGATTATATTAAAGAATGTGTATTAACTTCCTTAGCAGAAGTTGTGCAACTAGTTATTTTAGGACGGGTTATTTTTGTTTAAGAAAATGCAAATGGGTAATTTATTTTTACAAAAATTCATTAAAATATAAACGCATAAAAATGTGAGGAATTCCGATAAATATTACCTTCATGAAAATTTTAAATTGCCATTAATTTCAAAAAAGAAAAGAAAGAAAGGGCTTAAGAAATAGCTTTTATTTCTGCTCATTTTTGCTTAAAAATAGAAATTTGACGTGAATTTTAAATACTATTCACCTCATAGCGTCTGGTGGAAAAATATGAATTTATATTTTATACGCCAATTTTTATGGAAAATTTAGAGGTACATTCACATTTTCACTCATAACTTTTGAGTCGTTAGACTGATTTTGCTCATATTTAATATACAACGGTCTAGCTAAAAATGGGCAGTCTATATAGCGTTTTCGCGCCGTCATTGTCATTTTAACAAACAGACGGACGATGCGTTACAAACTGATACATACCCCATATCCGTCCGCCGTCGCATATGGCGGAGGGTATAAAAATAACTTTTACATTTGCTCACAAAAGTAAAAGTCAAAAAAATAACTTTTTACATCCGAATTTTATGATAAAAGCCATAATGATTACGGTCCCTGATCAAAACCATTTCAACTGAATTTCGTTTCTGAAATTACCAAACTACCGTTCTTCTTAAATGCCGTTAACGAAATAACTAAATCGCCGTTATCCTTAAAAGACCGATCACAAAATATTTGAAACATCGATACCCTTAAAATACAGTTTATTTATTTATTTTTTTGTTTTCACACCAAGCAATATCCAAAGGTGGACTCTTAACACAATAAATTGTGAGAAACAGTTGAAAAACGTCACCAAACACCGCAACAAATATGCTGGCAGGAAACAACAATTAAAGCTGGAAGCTGTCCATTTTTATTTTTAAATACAAGGGGGTAACATTGTACTTGTCTAATATAGAGCAATCATTAGTTTATTTGAAACGTGCACGCATCTTTCTGCGCTTACGCTTCTTACGCCACTTAGCTCTCATCATCCTTCTGTTGTCGAAGACGTTTGAAAACGTTTAAGTAAAAAATTATTTTTATAAGAACCTTAAGAATTAAATTCTTAAGTTAACCGTAAGCCAAAAAATAGTTATCGTAATTCACGGAGGTGCAAAAGTGAGACAATATTTTAAAATTAAAACGTAAAATGTTTTTGTTCTCCAAATGTTTTTTGAAAATTTAATCTAATTGGGTAATATGGTAATGTGACCTCTTCATAATTATAGAGGTCCAACCAACCTTTTGGACCTATATCTTCAACAATCTCAAATTGTTTAGAAGGTCAATGGCTCAATGTTGTACCAAGACTCCGATCAACTTAAAACTGAAATTTTTTACAAAAAAAAAAAAGAACTTTTTAGCTATTTAATATATATATGGGATAAATAAGTACCGTTTTAGTTTAAAATAAACTAAATTCCGCATTTCAACTAATCTTGATAATTGTTTAAAATGTATATCCTTAAAATGAGTTTTGGACCAAAAAGTGCCAAAATATCTTTTAAAAATAGCGAAGTGTGTGCTAATAATACTATTTATTATAAATTTAACCAAAACTAGTAAAAATATCATCTTTTTAGAAATACAGTTAAAATTTATTTTAAATCAAACACATAATTATCCTTTGGAGGGACTTTTAGTGGTTGGCTCTGAACTTTAAGAAATTTCAGCGATAAACAAAATCACTACATATATATAGATTACATATATATTTTTCCATGCCAACTGGATTCCAAAAATTTTTTTTTTTTGCAAAAATATTACTTAACATTGTAAAATCACATGGGAACTCTACATATGTACTATTATTACATTTTATACAACTCCAACTCCATATATATTGATATCATTATTGGAATCATAGTTTTAAAATTTGCATATCGCTATTGATGTGGACGTAGTAGGCAACAGCCGTTATGATGAAAAGGTAGTGTTTGCCAACTATGGTTATATGTTGAGAAATTATAAATAAATGTTTTTCAATTAGAATTATTAAAATTAATTTAAATTTGTAAGTTGCTCAATTTATAGTTACTTTATTTAATACGACATGTGATGAAAATCTACCGATTTAGTTAAAAATTTAAATAATTAAATGAAAAGATAAATAGAATTAAAATGAAAATGAAAATTATTCAAGTTCGAGGCCATACTCTATATTTCTTCATTAGGATATTGTCCTAACAAATAATCTATAGAGTTTTGTTTTCAAATTTATTCTTTGACCCTTTCAGGAATGTGTTGTTAGATCTATTTCGGGAAATTTCTAGGTTCCCATCATCAGAACACGTTTTGAAAGCGGTAACAATCCAATGCCAACATCAAGCATTCATATAAACTAGTTTACTCACTACATAAGAACTAATATATATTATATGAGCTCGAAGTAAAAAAGATTATTACCATTGATCAAAAAATAAATTGAAAACTTGTTTGTGTGTATGTCTACCTTTGGTAAATATTCAATACACGTTTTTGTTTCTTTTCCTTTGATATGCACATTTGTTAAAAACAAAATGTACAGGGGAAGTAGTAAACAAGACCATACTCTGTCTTTTTTTTACAAGTTTAATATAATTTTTATTAAAAATAAAAATTATGTTTTTTCGACCTTTAATTTTGCAATGAAAATGAAAATTATTCAAGTTCGAGGCCATACTCTATATTTCTTCATTAGGATATTGTCCTAACAAATAATCTATAGAGTTTTTGTTTCAAATTTATTCTTTGACCCTTTCAGGAATGTGTTGATAGATCTATTTCGGGAATTTTCTAGGTTCCCATCATCAGAACACGTTTTGAAAGCGGTAACAATCCAATGCCAAACATCAAGCATTCATATAAACTAGTTTACTCACTACATGAGAACTAATAT
The DNA here is from genome assembly GCA_021234595.1 of Delia radicum. NCBI lineage: Eukaryota > Metazoa > Arthropoda > Insecta > Diptera > Anthomyiidae > Delia > Delia radicum. The sequence goes on along the minus strand of CM037855.1, from coordinate 133,496,707 downwards.
ATATTATATGAGCTCGAAGAATAAATTTGAAAACAAAAACTCTATAGATTATTTGTTAGGACAATATCCTAATGAAGAAATATAGAGTATGGCCTCGAACTTGAATAATTTTCATTTTCATTGCAAAATTAAAGGTCGAAAAAACATAATTTTTATTTTAATAAAAATTATATTAAACTTATAAAAAAAAGACAGAGTATGGTCTTGTTTACTACTTCCCCTGTACATTTTGTTTTTAACAAATGTGCATATCAAAGGAAAAGAAACAAAAACGTGTATTGAATATTTACCAAAGGTAGACATACACACAAACAAGTTTTCAATTCATTTTTTGATCAATGGTAATAATCTTTTTTACTTCGAGCTCATATAATATATATTAGTTCTCATGTAGTAAGTAAACTAGTTTATATGAATGCTTGATGTTTGGCATTGGATTGTTACCGCTTTCAAAACGTGTTCTGATGATGGGAACCTAGAAAATTCCCGAAATAGATCTATCAACACATTCCTGAAAGGGCCAAAGAATAAATTTGAAAACAAAAACTCTATAGATTATTTGTTAGGACAATATCCTAATGAAGAAATATAGAGTATGGCCTCGAACTTGAATAATTTTCATTTTCATTGCAAAATTAAAGGTCGAAAAAACATAATTTTTATTTTTAATAAAAATTATATTAAACTTAGAATTAAAATGTTAATCGCTTCAGTTGCATCAGGTAAATAGATTCACAACTTCGCTTTTTTATATGAAAAATAACGAAATGTTTAGTACTGAAATTTTAAAAATTATCGATTTCATAACATGCCGGAATATTTGTAATTTTTTTATTCGAAAATGCTCAAAATCATATAGCATCTTTAATTAAAATTTTAATTTAGAAATCTCAATTTCTAGGAAATATTTTTTGTAAGTAATTCAAGTTTAAATGAAAATTGTCAGTTTTTAATAGCAATCAATTTTGCAATACGAAATTTTTAGTTTTTTTTCTGCAAATTATCTATGCATTTTTCTTAATCAAATTAAACTATATATCTTCTAAGCAAAAAATGTTCTGTTTCAAATAGTAATTTAAACAAATGCAAATATACCATGACTCATTGGCACAATTATAAGAAGCGCCTTTAAACTTAAAACATAAAAACAAACAAAAAATCTAAAACACCTCTAACCTCAAACATTTGACCAAGATAATGAATTGTTTTAAACAAACAACGTCTTGCAACCAATGATAAACAAAATTAAAATAATATAATTAAAAAAAAAAACAATTGAAAATAGATTTTAACCATAATATAAGTAGCCTAGGCCACTGGAAGCCTTAGAAAATCACTAATCCAAAAGTGCATCATTTGTTTTAATACCTACAATACCAGCTGCTGAACCTAGAGGTGGTAATTCAATGCTGGAATCAAAACTTTTTGTAGTCAACAGGTCACTGCTAGTTAAAGAGGTGGTTGTAGTTGTACTATTATTATTGCTGTTGTTGGTTAAACCACCACCTCCAATGCCGCCACCGCCACCACCAACTAAACCTGCGCCAACATTTGAAACTGTTACAAGGGCACCACCATTCAATTCACTATCAATACTAAAACTACCACTGCCGGTTTCATTGGTCAACAATGATTGCATTGGCAACATTTCCATAGTATCTAAGGAATCATATGTTTTTCCTTTCACCGGACCCGGACTTTTTTCAAACTCTGGTGCTGACGGTGAAGCCTCCATTTGTAATTGCATAAGGGAATTACGTTGCATATGTTTATCTAATTTTCGTTGCGGTGGTTTAGTGCCATCTATACTATTAACTGTTGTATTGCCATTTGTTTGATGAACAGCCGCTGCCGCAGCAGCAGCGTTTGCCGCTTCACTTGCATCCTTATCTTTATCCTTGTCCTTGCTGCCTTTGGTCTTTTTGAAACCTGCAATTAATGCCTTATGAGCTTGAGCCTTAATACCTTCCATACTGGGACGTATAATGGAATTTCGAGAACCCGAATCTTTTGAATCTTTAGCATTTTGTGTTTGTTCGGCAGTTTCTTCTGTAACACTAGCCAATTGTTGGGGCGCCTGTGGCATTGTTAGGTCTTGTACTTGTATGGGTATATCGTCGGGTAATTTTTTCGTACGGAATGATGCATTTGTTATCATTGATTTCGAAACGGCGGTGGTTACAGTATTGGTGGATGGTGTCAAAGCTACACTCAGGCCCATGGGTCCATCACTTGGCTGGCCTGAGGGATTGGCATGTAGAGAATTACGTACAGCGCTGGTGATCAATATCAACTCGGTGTACATTTCAAAGCACGCTCTGTTATGTATATCTTCCAGTGTTTGTATGGCTACAGTACCAAAACCATTAAACATAGCAAAATAAATGGCATGTACTAATTCCACAAGGAATGATGAGGATAAAGGAATGCGCGGTGTCATTGATTTTGGCATTAGTGATGAATCAGAACTGAAAAATTAAATTAAATTGTTAGTTAAGAATTTCCCCAACTATATTTCTAACGAAATTGAATTAAGGAACAGAGTGATACCTTTCAAATGCATTGAGGTATCTATAATTAGCTTAAGTCAACTTTTAAAAAGATCCATTTATTTAAGTTTGTTAACTTATAATCGAAAGTCATCGTAACGCACTGTGTCAATTTAAAAAAAAATGTGTGTTACTCTAAACGAATTCAAAATGGATTATGTTTCTAGATCGTCTAAAAAACATTTTCCAAGAAAAAAAAAATCTAGGTGGAGCTTTTTTTCGCGGTCAATAATAATTTTTAAAATTTGGTCTGTCTTTAATTTAGGGGCACCTCACCGATTTTTATAAAAAATTTAGGAACAATTCAGATGCGTGAGCTGAGTCAAATTTTTTTATTTTTGTCAGCCTTGCCCCCTTTGGAGGCGGCAAGGGCTTTAAGTGTCAATATTTTTAAATTTAAGCTTTTTCAAAAAATTATTTTTTAACTTTAAAATAAAATATCACGCTCCCATCCCTGGAAAATAAAAATTAATATATATCATACGAGAGAAGATATTATAAGCTTTCCAATGAGATATAATTTTGAGAAAATTTATCCCGGGAAATAAAAAAGTGGCAAAATTGGAAAGTGCTGCTGTAGAAGAGAAAACATTTGGAAAAGTTTTAAAGTTTAAATGCTCTCAATCTAGCTTAAAATACATCAACATTTTTAAGGGAACTGTTAAAAATACTTTTTCTTGATTAAAGAAATCATTTTACGGAATTAACATTTATAAGCCAAAAATTAATTATCCAAGTTCCTCTAAAAATTTTCAATTAAAATTGATGTTTATTTTAGTGTTTGTTTTACTTAATTTGTAAGCAAGTTATTTTACGCTTTTTAATAAAACACTTTTTATTTATTCAAAACAAATTTGCTTTTTATTATTCCTATGGAGCGGGATCCCGGGAAATTAAAAAAATGGCCGCTTTTGCGGGAACAGAAAATGTGCGGGAAAAAGAAACTCCTATTAGAAGATTATCTAAAAACAGAACCCGCTTCCAAATTGGAGTAACACGCAAAATTTATTTAAATCGACTCAGGCGCACCGTTAACTACCTACGTAGAAATTAGAAACGGTACAAAAAACAAAGCGCGGTCAAAGCGTTTGTTTTCGATGATACAAACAAAAAGCATTTTCAGAGCGTTAGATGCCGGTGGTATGCAAACAAATCATTACAAAATCATTATTTTGGACTGCTTTTTAAACGTTTATGAAATAAAAACACTATGAAAACATAGCTTTAAAGTTGTCTAATTATTCTACATATGAAATTTTTTTTATGTTCACATTGTATAGTCTGTAAGGATGTAATCCATAGACTTTAATAAATAAATAAAAAAAATAATAAATAAATAAAAGCGTTTTCGAAATATTCGAAAAAACTGCTTCCCAGCACTTTTTTTTGAAAAATTGTCTTCATTAATATCAAAATGGGTAGAAAATATTAGTTTGAAA
>CM037855.1:133383244-133492619 GCA_021234595.1 Delia radicum | reverse complement strand
TACCCTCTCATTACCCCTATCAATAACAGGAGTTAAAGGGTCGGTATTAACCGGTTGAGTCAAAGAAATTGGGTTTTGGTTTCGGAGGAGGAGGTTTACGCATAACAACCTTACTAAATTACGAGAAGTAAGAATCTGTTTATTTCCGCGTCCCTATTCTTCACCGGAGCAGGGCGAGTCTGACTCAAATCAGGAAAATACCATCGTAGTCATTAAAAATATCAAATTGTTTGTCGAATATGAGTTCAAAACCTCCTTTCTAGAAAGACGTTTAAGAGTCATAATCTTCGGACATCACTTTCCTGTTGCCACTTGGGGCAAGATTTTTTGTCCGAACCTGCATGAGAAGTATCACCACATAGAATACATTTCACTGCGCATTTACCAGAACAATCAAATTTACCACAATTGAGGCATCTTTTCTTTGAGCGACATCCCTAAAAGTATGACCTAGACGGCCACAGTTGTTACATTGACGAACAGGGGGGGGTAGTAGAGATTAACTGAACATGACAATAATCCAAAATCACATATTCCGGAATATCATTAGAGTAAAATCCAATTTTTACAGAAAAAGTGGAAACGCCATTATCATTATCCTTAGAGGAAATATTACTTTCATCTCCTTTTTTGCCGGCAGTATCATCTTGCCCATCTCTGAAAATCTTTTTGATAAAACGTTTGGCCGATACGACCGGAATGTTGGATATAATGTTCAACCGAATATAATCATCATCAAGTTCTTTAGGGATTCCATGTATGACACCATACGAATAAACAAAAGACTCTGGTATAAAAGGACGAAGTCCAATATTATCAAGATTCATCGAAACGAAATTATTAGCATTTAAAGCCGAATCAAATTTAACTCTAAACAAAGTTCTACCAATCTCCTTAATTAAAAGAATTCCACGAATATTTAGATTTTTAATCTTTTGATACAGAAAAAATAGAATTTCTAACTTTTTGGTTCTCAGGATCCGCCTTAGACGTGTCAACAAGTACCAAAAAGTCACCATTATAATCAAGTGGATAAACAAAATGTTGCAACGAGCTATTATTAGATGTAGTGCCCTGAATATTAGAGCCACCCTGAGACATGTTCTGTTTATCACCCCCATTGCCAGTAGTAGTATCATCATTAGAAATTATTTTAGCATTATCAATCTTACCGGTTCCAAGAGTTGATTCAGGTGCACCAATCAGTTCACCCGTAACACTCCTTTTACCCAAAGTATGAGCATTGTTCAGTTTACCTTCACAAAATTGTTCAAATCTGGCGTGAGACGCCTCCATAGGGGACGGATTAGCGTCCCCCATAATGAAAAGCTTTCCGGACGACAAACCCGAAAGTATCTTAGTTTTAAACACTTATGAAAAAATAACACAAATTCTTAGTTAAGAAATCTCAATTCTTGAAAAAAAAATTGAAATACAATTCAAAATTTTCCACAAAGACCACGTGTAATCAAAAAAGCTTCTAGAAATATCTATACACAACAGCACGCTTTGAGCGAAAAAAGAGAAGTGACTGCTTTTTTCTATTCTTTAAACAGCTGGTTTATGAATAATGATCATTAATTTTTGACATTTCATGATGCTACCATACTTTTGTCGTAAATAAATAACAATTACGATTTAAGACTGAAAAACTGTAACTGTATTTAAATACAACTTAATTTAAATGGCAATAATAAGTCCAATAAGTTGGCATAATATTCGCCGTTTATGTTTTTCCCTTTTGAAGGTAATCGATGTGGATTATCCCGCGTGCATCCCAAAAAACTGTTGTCATTACCTTATTGGCCGACGAACTTACCATGGCCTTCTTCGGAGACGGTTCCCCCGGGAAACCCATTGTTTAGACTGCTGCTTGGTATCCGGAGTGTTGTAATGGATCCATGTTTCATCCACAGTTACAAAACGCCTCAAAAAGTCATTCGAATTGCGGTTAAACAACTCCAAACAGTCCTTTGCAGTTGTCACACGATTACGTTTATGGTCAATTAAACACAAATGATCATTTAAAATCGAAAACACACTGTCATATGAAATGCCTTTGGCATCAACAATCTCACGCACTTTTACTCTTCGATCGGCCAACACCATATCGTGGATTTTTTCGACATTTTCGGGTGTATTGACCTCAATTGGCCATCCAGAACGTTCAGCGTCATTTGTACTTGTGCGATTACAACAAAAGTCAGTAAACCACTTTTTTACCATTGAAATCGATGATGCAGAGTCCCCATAGTATTTATCAAGCTTTTCCTTTTCTTGATTGACGGTTTTTTCGCAAAAAATAATGTTTAATGAGCACTCGAAATTCAATTTGTTTCCATTTAAAAAAAAAATCCACGAGGTTGTATGTTTTAAACAGCTGTTAAACGCAAAGTAAATGACTGAACTTGATCAAAATTTGACAGTAGTCTATTAACAGGTGGTACTTGATGGGAGCAGTGTTGCATTTCATATAACTTCGACAGTTCGAAAAGTCATGGACTTATTGATCCGCCCTCGTAGTTAACTATCTGTTTTGGTTGTCAGTCATTTCTGATATTTCGAAACAAGAAGTCAAAGCCCCGTTGAATTAAACAAGGAGTTTCTCAGGGTGGAAATCTCTCCCCGATTTTGCTTAGTTTCTACGTTTCGAATCTATCCTACTCCGACTATTCGACGAGGAAGGGTCACGATAGTAATAGCTTATTTGTTAGGTTGAACGGATTACACTCGACAGTCTTTTCGTGTTTTCTCCGCACTCCACTGTAATCTAGCTAGCCGATAACTTTTTGGGCATAAAGAACTCTTGTTGGCAACCAGCAAAACGATTTTTTTTATTTTTTTTTATTTCTTCATTTTATTTAACCGAGCCCTTTGTCGGTCATTTGTGCTACTATGTGGTCGACTAGAGCCAAGCGTTACCAGTGGGAGACAGAGATAACAACCTTCCAAACGCTGCCCTCAGGACCAGTATACTGAAATCTTCATGAGGAAATAAAGTTCCTTATAGTGCGGACAAGAAGTTTCTTATTGTAGAAACTTAGACTTACAAGGAAGAACCGCTGGAAGGTTCCGTCCCGATTGCCTTAAAATTTGGATACGTGATAGAGGGGACAAGTTGGGGTCAAGGGTTTAAACTTGGGGTCAAACATTTTTAAAATATCCTGCCAATTTTGCATCATATAAAGCTATTTGGTTGACCTTTCCATATTTTCGTCTTCTTTATTTTATATCCGATTTTCCTAGAAATCTGGATGAAAGACCAAACAGAGTTCCCCCTTTGAGTTATGCCCGTAATTTCAAGCAATAGATACCTACCGGTGCTTAGATATCTACCCGTATACACGACACAAAATCGGGTAGGTATCTAAGCACCGGTAGGTAAATAGTGCTTGAAATTACGGGCATTAGATGCCAAACAAAAGCATGTCATTGAAATCTTTGAGGTCAAACTCCACCGATATATGAGTATTCCCTTGACCTTTACTAAAAGACGGGCCTTACAGATATTCATCGGGACACGGCAAACGTCACTATCAATTAAAAGAGTGGTCACGCTTCAACTCTTATTGGTCTTGAATTAACCTTACCATTTAGAGTTGTGCTTAATAGTTCATTTCGTTAATTTCCATTATTGAACTAGTTCGTTCTTTTAGTTCATCTGTTGAATTTTGTTTAAAACTTTTTTTTTTAATTATTAAATTATTAAGATTATATTGTTGAATGGTCGAAAGAAAATCATAAAACCACGAGCTACTCTACACACCCGGCCAGAAGCAAAGTTCAGTTTGAAAAAAATGACGACAATAAGTCACTTTGGCATTTTTTTGTGGGCAATCTGCCCTTCCAGAAACCGTATCTCATGAAATCTTAGCTGATCCTGTTTCAGAAATATTAACATTTCAAGATCCCAAATTCCCAAATTTTGAGATAGATTCAAGATAAATATTATCGATGATCTAACTTTTTCGGCACGAATAAAAAAAGGGATAGTTACTTTTTCTTCTCAGCATTTATAAAAAACATTGTTTATTAGTGGATTAGGTCTATTGGAGATACCACTTTAAAAAAAAAGCGCCGAGCTGTATATCCCAAGGATGGTGTTTAAATGATATCAACTCAGTTAACAAAAATTATGAATTTTTTCGGGAAGTTACCCATGCAATATTTTATAGCATAAGAAAGCTTGAAGACTTTTGTATCAACGGAATTTCACAGAAGCAAATTATGTTAAGTCGTTTAAAAGTTATGGACTTTTTAGTAAGATTCAAATTTGAAAAACTCGAAGATTCTGGATCTTGAAATTGAAATGTTGATGTTTCTGAAACAGGATCAGCTAAGATTTCATGGGATACGGTTTCTAGAAGGGCAGATCACCCAGAAAAAGATGGCATAGTCACTTTTTGTCGCCATTTTTTTCAAACTGAACTTTGCTTCTGGCCGGGTGTGTCTACTACCTTTACACTTGCACAGTAACGAATTTAGCAAAAATTATGTTTTTTTTAATTAGCTGACTAAATTATAGATCGATATTTAAAAATAATTTGTTTTCTATCCTTAATAAATCAGCATAGTCAACAAAATTAAAATTTTGTTGATATTTCTGCTTTAAACTATTTAAAAGTTATAAAAGAAATGTATATCAAGTTTAAGGTAATTGTATTCTCCTGCTGGGACGTGCTTTACATGCCAAAAAGAATCCAGAAAATTGTTCAATATAAGAAAGTTAGAGTATTTAAAATACCTTTTCTATTCTCTTTTATATCGATAAATTTTATTTCGGTCAGCTGTAAAAATTCTAAAATAACTAAAACAAATTAAATTTTGGAATAAATTTTTTATTTTATTTTATTAAATATATTTTAAGTATGTGTTAAGTTGTTTTTAATATAGTGACACATAATACGTATAGAACTTATTTTTAAGATGCTTAAAAATATTTATGCTTTAGACCTATAGCTTATCTTAAATTAACCAAAGTTTAGGGCATAACCATGCACTCAAACAAAAAAAAAGTGTTGCCGCCTTTACTCAATTTATTTTTGAGTGTAGGGTTGAATGTCAAAACTATTTGAAAATATCTGTGGTTAGAGTTAAACTCTGGTTATTTATAGAAAAGTTACTCGCCCTTAATGTTTATAAATATGAGTTAATAAAAACTTCGAATAAGCTGATTATGTATAAATTATTAACACTAAATTAGAAGTGAACATTTAATTCAAGAAAGACATTTCATCCACGGGTAAATTTTTGCAATACTGTTCCATTTTAGTGTTTTGCAATATTTGACCATTTTCACGTTTTAAACGATAATAACTATATTTGGCTAATTGCCAACGTAGTTTAATAGATTTGACATCGCCTGCAACGGGGGAAAAACAAATAATAAATAAAATTTATTTAAACACAATTTAAATATCATTTACGTTTAAAATCTTGCAATTTTCCATTGATTTCCTGCCAATAATTGTCACGTATCATAATGTCATTATAATCATCATGTCGGGTATTCCATATAGCTGGATATTCACGCACTCGTTTGACCAATTGCAACAGGAATTCTTTATCATCTGGCATATCCTGTAATTTAATCGGCGAGTCTTGTGCTTTAGGTGATGTAGAACCCAAAATTTCGTCGTCTTGTTCTTCGGCTTCTCGTTCAGCCTCTTCTTCGTCTTCCTCTAATTCAAAACAATCTTCAAATAGACCATTATTTTCATTTCGTAATTCTTCTTCATCAATTTTGTAAAGAAAATATAGTTTGGCCAAATATTTTGAATATTTTAATTCCAAATTCGAACGATCATCATTAGATTTGATAGTTTTTAAACGGAATGTCTTATACATTCGTATAAATGATGCCAACGATCTTTAATGTGGTCACTAGAAACTTCTAAAAAAATGTTAAAGAGCAAAGAATTATAAACAATATTAAAGGTGATATGATGTTGACTTTTTAAATATAAAAATTTAAAAAATTTTCAAATTATAACACTTGAAAAAGTACTGAAAAAAAGCCAACATCATCATACTAGTATAAATGGATACAAAGCATCGAAAGAATTTCTTTCTAATACAGATTTTCAACACTAATTTTAACAATCTAATGCAATTTTTGATAAATCGTATTTAGTTATTAACAGAGAAGACAAAAATGGAAAAATTAGGTATTTATGGCACAAAAAAAAAATATTAGAAAAAGGCAAAAAAAAAAAAAAATAGCAGAACTACAAAAAATTGCACTTTTTAAAAATTGTACTTTTTAAAAGAAAAACCAAAAAATGTTGAGAATAAAAGCACGGTATAAACTCAAAAATTAAAAATAAAAAATGTCAAATATGTGCAAAAATTTCAAAAAAAAGCAAAAAGGTAAATATGTATTCCCTTTTTATAAAATTAATAAATTTTTTAATTTAGGAATTTGTACAATTTTAAAAATTTTAAATGCATTATTTACCGATTTTTAAAAATATTGTAAATTAGCAGTTTAAATAAATATTTCCATTTAATGGGAATTTATTAAATCTTTATTTCTTCAAAGGGAACCCAGAAAATATTGAAGTTCAATTAGTACCTTTTAGTAAAAGGCGGTAGTGCCTTTCAGTAAAAAAGTAGTAGTACCATTTAGTAACAAATTACCTTTTAGTAAAAAATAAAAATCTTTATATAAATAAAGATAAAGTTATACCACTATACCATACCGCTGGAGCTAGAAACTTGAAATTTGACATGGAGAACAATCATCCAGCGTAGACGGTCCGCTAAGACGAGATTTTATTCCAACACGGAGGGACAAAGTGCCAGGTCTCCCCCTTAGCGGCCTGTCCAAACTCGTTTAGCTAAAAAGCTGAAATTCGTAGTGTGTTTTTTCGTATGACCTAACTACCTGCCACGGTACTTTTGGAATTTTGCCCAGAAACGTGGTAAAATAGGGACTAATAGGGGAAAAAGGTCTGCCCCTTGGCGGCCTCGTCAAACAGCTGAAGCTAGGAACTTTAAATTTGGTTTGTGGGTTCCTAATCAGGAGTAGACATCTGTATAGAGCAGATTTTACAAATTTCTAAGGGGAGGGGCAAAAGGGGGTAAGTCTCCCCCTTGGCGGTCTAACCAAACCACTAAAGCGAAGAACTTAAAATTTGGTATATGGGTACCTTATTACAACGGGATTTTTGGACATTCTCAAACGGAGGGGTAAAAAGGGGAAACTCTTTCCTTTTTGTTTAATCAGGAATAGACATCTGTATAGAGCGAATTTTTAGAGTTTCCTACGGGTAAGGACAAAAGGGGAAGTTTCCCCCTTGGCGGCCTGACTAAATTTGGAATTTAAAATATATGTACAGGAAGTTGTAAAAGTTATGGTTAAAGTATGCAAACCCATTCCGCGTTGCTTCGAAGGGATTTTGGAAATTCTTACAGGGAGGGCCAAAAAGGGGTATAGTCTATTTTTTTGCAACCTGGATAAACCGCTAACGCGAGGAACTTAAAATTTTGTGTGTGGGTCTTTAATTTAGTTTGGAAATGCCGCTGACTTAATGATCAAACGTTTTAGTAAAAAGTACATTTAACCCATTCCTTCCTATTGGGGCCATCTTAAAAAATGTAGCTAGAAACAGGTGCATTTTCACAGGCAGATAGAGAAAGGATAAAACAACTTTAAAAAATGTTTGGTGTAAAATTTCACTTCCAGGCGGGTAATTAGCGGTACAAAAGTCTGCAAATTTACATAATCCGAAAAATTGCACGAAAATCTCTCTGAAAAATTTAGGAAGTGAAAAATCGGGAAACTTGTTAATAAACGTAGGTGTTCTCTATCGTACCAAAAATATTTACCCGTTTAGGAATACTCTCCTACAGCTACAGGTATAATTTTGTGACGTGGGCATTAAATATTTTACAGTTTTATAATACAGCCCTGCATGAAATATCGATTATTTTCAAGTAAAAATGAAGATTTTCACGCGGAAGAATATAAAAAAAAAAAACATTTTATTAAAAAAAAATGTCGGAATTGTTTTATATCAGTGGCTAATTTATAAGTCCCGAGTATGGGAAATAAAAAAAAATATATTGAATATGTGAAAGTTTCATCGACATTGGATAATGGAATCGGGGGGTCAGTCATTCCAGTGAAAAATTACCTCTTTGTATTGATTCAAATAGGTATCAAATTTTCAAAGTTGTGTTAATTTTTAAGAATTAAAAAGCTTTTGAATTCTTCTAAAATGCATTAAATTGTTCAGATAATTCAATTACGGAAATTATTCTTCATACCTTTGTATCCTTTATAAGAAAAAAACTCTACTTACGTGGCATAGATCTTTGCAATTGATTCCATACGGTCTTTCGTGTTTGTTCATCTATTTTATCTGCCTCGGGATCCATAGATTTACGCCATAGCACTGGATTACCTTTAACAAATGTCATAATTTTCAAATCCAATGGTTCTATGTCAATTGGTTTTACCGCCGGTTGAAAACTAAACAAATTTCGTTCATTTCCATCTCTGTCACGATTTGACCTATCCACAAATTCATCTTTTCCTTGAAGATGTAATGACTGTTCTATAGCATCTAAATTATAACGTTCATAGGTATCTCCATCATCTTCACCACAATCTACTTGTACCCATTTATCTTCGTTAAATTGCGATTAGCCAAAAATGCCATAGCCTTATCGAAATGACCATTAAAACGTTTTCCCTCAGCTATACGTTTTTCTATGCGCACAAAACCGTTTCCGTATATTTTTCCATCTCAATTTAATTTGTTCATTTCGATCAAAGTGTAATTGTATAATACGCCATTGTTTGCGAGTAACTTCAAAATTGCCATAATCCGGATGACGAGTACACCATATTGAGGGATATTGAGCTACTAGACGTGTTAGTTTACGATCGTAAGCATGAGTTTCTTCATTCCTTCGCATAGATTCTTCAGTGCCTTGCATAAAACTATCGCCACCGTAGCCACCTCTGGTTGAATCTCTGTTGAAAGTTTCATCATCATCATAATCCATATAATTTTCTTCGGGTTCTTCATTTTCCTCATTTTCTTGATTATAACCAGATGGTACCGGAGAATCTTCGCCACCTTCTAGCCAATGACCTTTGAGCCCACCACCCTTCGGATTTTCCAATAAACTATCTTCACCCTCATCATCTGGATCATCATCTTCATCGGGTTTTCCCTGGCCCAAGGGGAATAGAGGTGGCAGTGGTGATTTAGCACCATCTTCGCCATCTTTTAAATTAGCATGTAAACTTTTGCGATATTCATAGACTTGATTGTGGAAACTATTCGAAACCGGTATTAAATAAATCAACATCATCCAATTGCCCATAACAACATAATCCACAGCTTTAAAAATAAAACAAAGAATATGAAAAAATTGGAATTATACAAAAAAAAAAACAAAATTATGAGTTTTTAATTTCATTGCCTTCAGTCATTTTTTACTAGATTTCCTTTCAATTGAACACACACATGGACCCAAATAAGGGATTTTAAATTTTTTTTGTACACTTTTTTAAATTTATATTTACTTTAGTTTTTTGTTTTCAAATTTTTACAAGTCCATGTTGTCTTCCGCGTCTATTGTGCCGGAAGTCAATGAAATATAAACTCATAGCTTTATTTTTATGTTCTAGGGTACTTACATTCCGGATTTTAATAATACAATTTAAACACAATTATGGTTTTAAATTTTTCTGATTTTTTTTCTTTTGAAAAGCACTTATTTTAAGTCCATGTGTTGGAAAAAATGGCTTAAGACAATGATTAGTAATACTTAGGTTTTATAACTACAAAAATTAAAATTAGAGATACCGTATCCCTATTAAAATTATAAAAATATATATGTATATAGAAAAAACACAAGGAATTTATTAAAAATTTTAACGTTGATTGTAGATTATAACATTTTAAAGTTTTTTTTTTAATTAAAAATCCAAACTGTAATACAAATTGAAGAACTTTAGATTTTAATTTCAAACAACGCACACAATTTTGCGAATTAAATGTATGTTCCGAAAAAGTGGACCAAATCTTTTAAAGTAAATAAGTTTAATCTTTTATTTATAACCTCAAACAAAATAAAATTTAAAATGTTTTTAATTTTATCGATATCGAAATAACCCAGCGAAAAAGAGTGGAAAAAGATGTAGTAAAATCATCACATATACGGATTCAGATGTGATGCAAATTGATGGGAAACACGCATGAGTTTAACATGGGGTTGTCATAGGACGGAGGTAATGCAAATTCCTCAAACTTCACTTTATTAAAAGTACTATGTGTAAGTAAGGTTATGAAAGATTGTATTTTTGGGTGTTCTTTTTCATAGAACTTAATTTGTTATTTTTAATTAGTGATTAAGGTATGATGTCAAGTCACATATTTTTACTGAGTGATAATATGTATCTGTAGAAGTGCTTAAAATGTTATAATTAAAAAAAAAAAAACTTTTAAACAGCTTTCTTGCTTTAAAAATAAAGCGAAATAATAGTTTTTCTTTTAACTGAAAAGAAAGAAAACTATTCTTAAGTCTGATATTTTGTAATCATTGTTTTTCACATTTTTTAAAGGTCAGAAAACACAAATTCAAAGCGACATCTAGATTAAAGAAAATAGTTTTTAAAAGACACAAACTCCGGTTCCATTCGAGATGTCAAATACCGAATTGTAACATTCGTGACATTTCTACTAGTTAGCCTTGTATATGATGACATTATATGCTAAGTTAGGAACTAATCTAAAAGACCAGCATTAAATCAGAAAAATCAGTAGTAGTAGCTACTTTGTGTGTAATGAAAATGTTGTTTCTTTGGAACTACTTAGCATAATTTTTGCTGGGAAGCTATATGAGCATTTCAATAGAAAGGTCAACCTTGGCCAAAAAAATTAAAAGTGGAAATAATTATTTCATATGACTTGTATTATTAAAGAAAAATACTTAAATTTTATTAAATTAAAAATAGTAGCGGTTTTAATTCTTGGTGTTATATTTACTTCGTGATATTTTTACTACGATTTATTCACAGCAAAGTGTGAGTGTCTTTTTTTTAATGTATGGTAAATTTTTAAATCAGCTGATATTTGTTGTTCGCCACATACTTACATATGTATCAAAAATTATTTTAATTTGAGTAAAATGCCAAAATTTACAACAGAAAAAGCAAAAATCACAAATTTATTACTGCAAAATGCAAAATGTTTTCGTTTTAAGGGGGGACATGACATTGGCCGTTTTTTGAAATCGACTTTTTTATAAGAGTGAAGGCATATGAAGCTTCAAAAGAAGCCCGAATTGCTAAACGATTGCAAAAAAACTGTAAAAAAAACAGCACAACACAAGATAACGAAGGCATACAGTACGAAGCAGGCATGGTAACCTTTTTTTCTTTGTTCACAAACTTTGAAAGCGTTTATCTCGAAACCATGTTTTTCGTACTGGTTGCGGCACTAGCGGGTTCATTTTTTGACGAATTTTTTTTTTTGTATTTTTTAAACTTGATTCGCCATTGTATGACACGAGCTTTTTTTTTAATTTTTTTTTTTGATTTTTTATGAATTTTTAAAGCCAATATTTTTTTCAAAAAAACACACTTTTAAATTTGGAACATCACCAAAAATTAAAAAAAAAATTTTAAAAAAAAAAAGCTCGTGTCTTACGATAACCAATTTTGTTAAGATTTAAAAGTGATTTTTTTCCAGATCGGACAATTTTTGCGACTCAAAAGCGCTGCAACCACGAGACCCCCGTTTTTTCTCTTTTGGAGTGAAAAATATATTTTTTTGAATTTAAATAGTCAATTCTCTGCAATAATAAAAAAAATTTTGGAAAAATGTTTTTGACTGAGTTATGAATTTTTAAAAAAGGTCTCCTTAAACTAGGTTTTTCGATATTTGTATTAATTTTTAAGTTTTTCCAATAGTTAACACAAAATACATTTTTTTTTGACGACAGAACAGTCAGTTGTTTTTTGCTGATAAATTTATCACGCATATTTACCACAGTTTTTTGTGTAGTATTGCGCCATAGCGTGGTAAGTTTTAGTGCAATACAGTTTGTTGTTGGTTCTGGTAAATTCTGATAAATTTATCAAACGTACACCATTAACCAGATCTACAAGGCTTGTTTACTACCAATAATGAATACCGCTAGCATCTTACTTGCCATTATGATAAAAACACAGCAAAGTTGCGTTCATGTTTTTTTTTAAATTTTCCATTTTAAGTAACATTTTCTTTTAAATATTTAACTCTTTAAGAGCGATGATGCAAGTGTACTCCTATCTCAAAATATTTGTTACAACAACAATTGACCCCAAAAAAATCTGAAGGAAGTAAATAAAAATCAGTAAAAGAGAATTTTTTGAGTTTCTTTTATTGACATTTATTGTTTTGCGGTGACGAACGTGACGTCGCCGCAAAACAATATTTATTCTTATTACTTCTGCGTTTCTGGTAGCTGGTGCTTAAACTTTTAATTTAAATCAAGTTTATTGTGACTCATCCTTAATTTTAATTTTAAATTAAATTTCAGTAGTAAAATATTGTATTATTTGACATCCTTAGATTATAAGAGAAAGGAAATCGCATGATGGTATAGAAAATAATTGTCAAATAAAATTTTATATATTCTACTAAAAACAGAGTATCAAAATCTGAAAAAGTTAAGACCCTGTGACTAGACTATAATTTTCTATAGGTTTGATATGCACTGAGGTAGAATCTGACCTCAAAATTTCTACATCATAACAGCTTTTCGAAATATTTTTTTAAAAAATTTTAAAAGTTTTAAAATATCGAGTTCGATCATATGGATCATATGTTTGTGTATAAAATAATACACGAACTAGATTTCAAAATTTAGTTTAAACTAGATTTCGAGGGTAATGTAAATGTAGCTTTACATGCTATTCACTGTAATTCTTAAAAATTAAAATCACCATATAAAATTAATAATATTTTATAAATAAAAAAAAATTTTTTTTTTTAATAATTGCTAACATTTGCCTAATAGAAAATTTATGTAACGTCGCGTTTCACAGTATGGGTTGTAATTGTGCTTTTCACAATTTGTTAAATAAGTTTTGGGACTTTAGCACATTTAATTACTATAAATGCAATTAATGTTTATCCCGATGAAAATAAATTTAAATAACAAATATGCAGGTGCTTGTGCAAATTTAAATGTAACTGACACTAATAGAAAACATATGATTTTCTATTGTTGATTTACTTGAATAAACGTCACTACATTGCTAGGTCTGTCAAAAAAACAGAGTAGTATTTGGAAGATGACAAGCCAATTGTGACAATTTTTTGTTGTTGTTTTTGTTTTTTCTTTGATATTTTAAATTTTGAATCTCGCTCCTAGACGAGGACAAGAAATTCTCATTGAGTTTGTGATTTAACATAACAAATATCTCTAGAAAGTCTAATAACAAAGTCCCCTGAAGATTTCCTTAGGCAGGAATGAAATCCGGATAGGGACACGCCTACATCAGATTGCTTTTCACAATTTGTTAAATAAGTTTTGGGACTTTAGCACATTTAATTACTATAAATGCAAAAAAAAAAAAAGTTTTATTAATTCAGCAAATTGTAAAACAAATTCAAAACATTTCAAATCATATTAAAAAAGATTTATCAAAAAAGTCTGGTGCTACTCGCATAGTTGTTTTTGCGTTTTTCTAAGAGACGAAAAAACCAACTTCGATTTTTGTTACATCACGTCACCCCTTAAATTGCTTATATTTTAGGAACATTTAGTTCGATTGTTTTCTTATTTTTATTTAATATAGAGCTTCTTACGTTCTACACAAAAATATAAAAAATTAAAAAATTAATTATGTTTTTAATTGTTTTTCACCTCATTGAACCGCACGACTGTAACGTATGTGACTATGGAAGAGACCATATTAAATATTAGAGAATTTGGTAAATTTAAACGTTTGTTTCAGCAATTATTGAATTTTTTCGAAATTTTATGTATTTAACGATTTTTTTAAGTTTCAAGTTTTCTAGCAAATTATGATTTAAACACATGGGACGCTAGTTAAATACGATTTGAAATTTATATTTGAAGTCATCCTCTTTAAGTATGTCTGACAAATTTTGGATTTTAAAGATATATAAATAAATATTTATTATATATAAATATTAAATAATAATAATTATAAATAAATATTAAATAATAATAATTTTCGAAAAAATATTACTTAACTTTAAATTATATTTAACCCTTATTGGCCTGGGGACAAAAAGGCCCATGAAACGTTATTTTAATTATGACTTCAAGATTGCAAAGCTTTTAAATTGATAAGAAAAAATAATTATTTCATGCAATTTGATCTATATAGGGTTAATGTTTCCACTTTTGACCAAAAAAGTCAGACTAGGAAATTTACAAAATAATTTTTTTCAGATTTTTATTAAATTTAGATATGTGATACAGGGTGCTAAACTAACGAACAAGCACAATTCTATTTATATTGAATTTATGCGTTATTTATGGTTCCAGGCTAAAGTGGGTTAATGATATCCCATAAAGTCAGAATAACATATCTAAAAAGTTTTGAGTGTATTAAATGAATAAATGAAATTAAAAAATAAGTTCTTCAAAATTCGAAATTTTTGGAATTTTTTATAAAAATATTTTTTTTTTAAATGGGCCATTTTCGGCTGAACTTCGGCACGTGTTAAGGCTCTCCAAACAAAAATCGATTTCTTTTATTTGAACTATATATTTGCAATTAAACTGGCGGGCGTAATGGACAAATCCTTTTTAAGGGACTCCTTAAAGATAAAAGGATGACTTTGTTTAATTGTTAAAAAAATTAATTTTGTTGTTTGGTTTAAATTTTATTTACTATTGCACCAAACCAAAAGTAGTTTTGGGATATACAAAATTTTCTTGCTAAGCGATCTTTGTGGCTATATCGAAAAAGGTAACAATTTTTGTATCACTCATAAACTCCGCAATTCTAATTCAAATTTGATTTTCTTGGGATATATCCATATTTTATTGAAACCCTTTCTTTGCGTCATAAAATTTTATTGCTGCAGTCATAGGTTTATAAAGAGGTCCTGAAGACGTTAAGTGTGTTTTTTATAATGTTTTTGAAAATTATGTTCGTTTAAAAATATTTTTTTTTTTTAATTTTTCGAAATTGTTGGAATGTTCATAACTCTCTAAACTTTCTATTGATAAATTTAATACGGTAGTTTTTGTTGAATTAATCGCACATAAATTTTATTATCAGTCGGTTAATTTTCTGTGAAAACTTTTTCAAATATATATTTTATCATGAAATATTTGTAAAACTTTAATACTGCTTAGTTAAAATATTTTGATTGTTTACTATTATACATAACAACTATATTTATTAGTTACTTTAAAAATTTGTTTTTTAACTTACCTGCTGCCAATTGGCCATTTTCCAAACTGTCAGCATCATTGCCAAAACCAAGTGTACGCATGTCACCCAAGCATTTATCTTGTAGACCCTTAAAGCGGCCAATAGCATAAGTTAACAAATACGAAAGATGTATATAAAGTTCTTTAACTTCCAAATAATTGCGTGCCTGTTTATAAGCATTCGAATTGGTAAGAGTCTGTACTTTGTTAGTAAGATGTGTGCAAATTTCCATGGCATTAAAGACTTGTTCCTGCAAACCTGAACGTGCCTGACCAATGGGTGTTTCGGGAAAAACATGACGTATCATAACTGGACGCAAAGGTCCACCAACTTGTAGGGGTTGCTGTTGTTGAAGTTGCTGTTGTTGTTGTTGCTGTTGATGTTGCTGCTGTTGGGGTTGTGCATTCATTTGTCCATTTAATACTTGTATGGCAGTGCCATTATGACTAACGGAGCTGATACTGGTTGATCCAATCATATTTTGATATTGACGTACAACTTGTGGTTGACCTTGACCTTGCTGCGATTGTTGCTGCTGTTGTTGTATGGTAATATTATAGGGATGTGGTGTTATTTGCACTGCACGCGAAGCTATAGTTTGTGGTACCATCCTTTGTGGTTGTGGACTATTCATTTGTTGCCAGTTATTAGGAGATGGTGAGACTTGTGCAGCATTTTGTTGTGCTGGAGGGCCTTGTCTCTTAACTTGTATAAGTTTACCGTTAGGTAAACGGAAAGTTTCTTGTTGGGCAGCCGAGTTTAAGTCAATACGATAACCATTAATGGTATGATAAACCGGAGCACCATTACCGCCAGGAGCTGGGGTACGTGGTCCAATAATAGTACGTCGAACTACTGGTTGCGGTGCAGCCGGTCTTAGTTTTATGGCGGTATTACGCAATACCAATGGTGGTGGTGCCGTGTTTTTCGGTGTTGAACACATTTGTGCCAAATAATTACCTTGTGGCTGTTGTATGGACATTATTTTCGGTGCCGAAGCCGATGGCGATTGCATTGGCCTATTAGGTTTGGGGGATACTGTTATTTGACAATCGGGTTCTAACATGCTTAATAGATCGGGTGTACAAACAACTTCGTCATTTGTTTTAGGACGTTTAGCAGCGTTCCCTTGTTGTTGCGGCGATGCTGAATGTTTCATCGGTTTTTTAGCAGAACCAGCACTGGCAAGGCTACGTTTTGAATTAACCGAATCTAGACTTTCCATAGAATCAGACATATTGCCACATTTAGCTTTAGCCAAACGACAACATTTGCTAGCATCTCGCGACAAATAATGTTTCAATTCGGTCTCGCTTAAATCCATGGCATAAATTTCCCTAAAAAATATTACAAAAAAAATAATTTAGTTTTTATTACTTATGAAATTTACTTAAGATTGAAAATAAATTCTTTAAATAGAAAGTTTATTATATTGTTTCAAATTTTTAATAAGTGTCCTACCCAGCAAAATTTTGAAAGAGTTCCAATTCTAAGGTCGAGTTTTGGGATGTAGATTATCTTTAAACTTAGATTATCCTAGTTTTTCAATGGAATACCGCTTCTGAAACGTGGTTTATTTTATTGTGTTATAATCAAGGACAAGTAGTGGTTCCGGCAATTTTTTGTTAATAAGCGTGGATATTGCAGACACAATTCGTTGTCGGTTTAACTAAACCGAGATTAACTGACATCCCAAAAACTCGGCCTAAGAGTCGAAAATGAATCAAATAAAATACATTTTTGAGATTTCATAATTTTGTTGTCAAAAATTAATAATTTTTTGGACTAAAAAGAATCATAAGACAGGGCCACTAGGGCAATGTTTGCCTGCCAGAGGCTCTTTGGCAAGACCTGGGGCCTTAGACCTCAAATGGTCTACTGGTCTTTTAACACCATTGTGAAACCGATGGTCACATACGCCTCTTTGGCGTGGTGGACAAAGGTTGAACAACTCGGGGCTCAGATGACTCTTTAAGAGGATTTATCGACTGGCATGTATTGGTATCACTGGTGCCTCAAAATCATGTCCGACTGATGCCATTGGAGTCATGCTGGGTATTCCTCCTTTGCATATTTCTGTAAAGGAGAACGCGTGCATGGGATCCCTAAGGCTGCGGGAGATTGGCAGCATGAGGAGTGGGGATCTGAAGGGGCATCTTGAAATTGCGAAAATGTTCGCTGATGACCCGGTTATTAGGGTCAGTGACAAGATACTGCCTGTGCAAGTATTTGTTAGGCACTTTGTTGTTGTGATTTTCGACAGGAGCACGTGGTTGAATGGATCTTGGGTACCGGAGGTTGGTGCACAGGTCTGGTTCACGGATGGCTCGAAACAGTCGAACATGGATACGGGGGCGGGTGTCGTCGGACCCGGATTTAAGCGTGCTCTGCCCATGGGCAAATATCCCTCCGTTTTTCAGGCTGAGGTCTTCGCTATCTGTATCTGTGTGGAAGAGTGTCTGCGGAGGAGGACACGGGGGGCAACGATCTACATTCTATCTGACAGCCAAGCGGCACTTGGTGCCTTGAGGCCTCAAGATGTGTCGTCTGGTCTGGTTAAGGAATGTATCGACTCTCTAAATCGTCTAGGACTTAACAACTTCTTGACACTGGGCTGGGTTCCAGGCCATGAGGGGCATGAGGGCAACGAACGGGCTGACTGTTTAGCCAACTGCGGAGCTCGTCGACAATTCATTGGCCGGGAACCCTTCTGTGGCGTACCCAATGGGTATGTCAGAGAGAAGCTCTGAAGATGGAGGGAGTCGGAGTTTGGGTCCTATTGGGCCAGATCGCCTGGGCAGCGACAGGCGAGGCTGTTTATATATCCCTCTGGGGAGAGATCGCGGAAACTCTTGTCTATGACGAGGGGCGAACTAAGGACCGTAACGGGTTACCTCACATGACACTGTGGCCTTAGGTATCAATTGTACAAGATGGGACGATCCTCTACGGATACGTGCAGGTTTTGTGAATTGGAACCCGAGACCTCTGAGCATGTCCTCTGCAAATGTCCGAGGCTCTCCGACAGGAGGGTGCGTTATTTTGGTGATCGAATAGTGACGCCATCGGACGTTTGGAACTGTTCACCTGGTAGGATAATTGGCTTCGTAGGGAGCCTGAACCTATAGGGTGTATTCGCTGGCAGCACAAAATACCAATTTCTGGTCGCGGTGCATAGTGCCACTATAATCTAATCATAAGACATAAAGGAAATTATTATCCAAAAAAATTTTCAGAACTGTCACAGAAATGTAATTGAAATTGAATATTTTGTGAACAATTCAAAAAATGCTTAAAGAATTTTTTAAAATATCTAACATACAGCAATTAAAAATTTTAATAATATATTTTGAGCCCATTTCTGGCTTCAAAAACGTGTTCTTTTTTTAATTAATGTTAAAGATTTTTTAAAATTAAGTTGGAGAAATCGATTCCAACTTTTGTAATATAATAGTTGTTATTAAAGAAAAAAACATGGTTGGCAAACACTAACCCTAAAATACCGATAACGATTCAATACCGTTGCAAGGAACTCTTTTTAACCTTAACCCTCTAACTGGCAAACGATGTTTTGCAACGAAATTCATACCATGTGATCCACTTGAAAAACAAATAATAACCCAGCAAAAATAAATCGAAGTAGTTCAAAAAAAAAAAACAACATTTTCATCACATACAAAGTAGCGACTACTGCCAACTTTTCTGATCTAATGCTGTTCTTTTATATCAGTTTCAAAACCTAACATATAACGTCATGTTAATTGGCGAGAAATTTCAATTATTTTTATATAAATATATATTTGAAGAAAACTCAATATTTATAATAATTTTTTAATGTCGTACAGCTCCTTGCTTTGTTTTTTTTTTTGTATACTCAAACATGCTTTTAGCGAGTGGGCACAGTCCATTACCCATCGGTAAAGGCTAAAAACTTTAAAAGGAGTTTAAAACAGGTCTGTTCAATTAAATAACACAGTAATTTTTAAACATTGTTGTTTGTTATGTTCCTTGAAGACTTTATACGCCAAAAGAAAGGAGAAATTTAAACTCCAAAAGAAAATTTATCTAATGCGGATGCTTTTCAAAAACAAGTTGATAGTTTGTTATCAAATTTTTAGTTTTTTATGGAACCCAAATAGTTTCTTTTATAATCAAGTACCTGAACAAACTAATTCATTAAAAATTCCTGTTTGACAGGTGTTTAATAATCCTTTATATTTATTTTTTATGAATTAATTTAAATTGATTGCTGTGAAACATGCCTTTGATATCTTTTTTAAGCCAAATGACTGACAAATTTATATTTAATTGGTATAACCATACTTTGTATTTAAATAACATGAATTCTTTATTATATAGTTTTTATTTAAATTGTTTTGTTAATTTCTCTTTTGTTAATGTAAATACTAAATATAACAATAAATAAACAGAATTACATCGTAAAAAACATACTAAAGTTAAATGAACGAAATTTTTGCTCTGATTTCAAAATATCATAGTTACCAAGTTTCTTTTCATTTGAACTGAAAACAATTATTTTGAAATATTTTTAAAGCTATGGAGCCGTTTTAAATGGTTCATAATCCATAACATTTAAAGCACTATTTTAAATCCATATTTTCACTTACTAAAAATATGTGACTTACCATCATATCCTTAACACTAATGAAAAACAACAAATGAAGTTCTATGCAAAAGAGCATCAAAAAATACAATCTTTCATTACCTTACACATACTACTTTTAATAAAATGAAGTTTGAGCAAATTGGACTACTTCCGTCCTATGACAACCCCATGTTAAAATCATGCGTGTTTCACCTCAATTTGCACTACATCTGAATCCGAATATGTGATGATTTTACTACATCTTTTTCCACTCTTTTTTTGCTGGGAAGTTCTCCAACAAAATTGTTTATCGTTGTCTAATTTAGGCGATGTGAGCCAAAATATTTTACTGTGCATTTTGGAAACTAAAACATATAAAAGAGAAGTTTTGGACAAAAAATATTTCTCTTACCAAGATATAACCACGCTCGAAAAACAATTTTTTATTGCTATTTTCGCTTTTTGGATAAAGCGAAATAAGGCGAAAAAGTGTCTAAACTTCAATTTATATTGTTCAAACTTCAACGCTTCGCTATTAATACTTAATGTCTTCTTTCTGCAAAATTTCATAAGAATCCGTCTATTAGTTTATAAGTTAAGACAATGTCCTTTAGAGGAATCCTGAAAAAATTCTGTGAGTCCTTGGACTAAAGTAAGGACTTATTATTAAAGATAAAGCTTTAATCTTACTTATATTTTATTATAAAGAGTTTTTAGTCAACTTAAATTGGTTTTTTAGATTTTTGAAAACTATTTTTTTTAAAAATACTTAGTTTTTGAAATTTTACGAAATTTTGACTATGAAGCTTTCTCGCTTTCAAACCGTGGAATTTAGTTTTCTATCGGAATATATTAATTTCTAAATATAAAACACTCATTTGACGCATTTGTGGTAAATTTTATGAAGACTGCCCTAAGGCAGCCTTACACGTTAGAGGGTTAAAATTACACCAATTAATTAACTTAAAATACCAATAACCCTAAAATACCCTAACGAAATAACTTAAAATACCGCTAACCTTAATACATCCTAAAGAAATAATTTTAAAATCCCACAATAACTTACATACATATCGTTCATTCCGTTCATTAAGGTACTTTAAAAAAAAAAACAAATAGCATTTTTACCTCCGAATTTCTTCATATTGTGAACAACAAGACTCGTTGGAGCAATATAGACAACATTCCTGTTTTTAGAATTTAAAAAACTCGTGATTGTATTTAGGTTTTAAATTTTTCAAAAACTTGAAAAAAAAAATTTTAAACTATTGAACTTTGTGACCTAAATATTCTAAACTACCCAGCCAGAAATTGCCAATGGTCTGAAAAAGCAAGCACTGTCAGAGCACTATTTGCCAATGACCCAACAAATGAAGTGCTTTCAAAGCACTGATTTACAACGCTCTGCCAACGTTAGTAAAAAGTGCATTGCCAGTGCTTAATTAACAAAATTTACAACAGTAAAAGTAATAAAATCACTGGCACAGCTCTGGCTTAGAACGCTCTGCCAACGTTCGTAAAAAGTGCTTTGCCAGTACTTGATTTACAAAATTTACAAGCGTAAAAATAAAAAAGCACTGGCACAGTACTGACTTAGAACGCTTTCCCAACATTGGCAGAAAGTGCATTGCCAGTACTTATTTACAAAATTTACAACCGTTAACTTAATAAAAACAGTGGCACATCCCTTGTTCACAACAAGAGTGGAAAAATTCAAAACTAAATTGCAATTTATGATTTGAAATTAAGAATATTAAGGTCTCCTATTATAGTCAGCACAAAGTATAGTTTTTGTACTAAAATTTTACTTAAGAAATTTATTTTAAAATTCCTTTTTTTAGTAAAATTGTAGTAAAAAATCGTGCTAACTTATCACAAAAATAATTTGAAAACAAAAATATTTAGTTATTTTGTAATTTTGTAATTAACTTAGCTGAAGCAAGAATATTGTTATTTCTGTTCAAATTACCAAAATCATTCAATAAGAAATAATACAACTCTTTACTGAAGTGAATTACTAAGTAGGACTTTATTGGTCGTTTTTGGTTTTGGTACTGGTAAAGCGCTTATTGCCAGTGCTTTGCCATCGTTTTAAAAAAGAAATGGCCAAGCCCTCCCCGGTGTTATCATTTTGGGGTTGGCAAAGCACTTATTATATTATTAAAAAAGCACTTTATTGGTTGTTCTAACAATGCTTTGCCAACGTTTTAAAAATATGGCTTTGGTACTGGCAAAGCGCTCATTGTCAGTGCTTTGCCAACGTTTTAAAAATAGAACGGCCAAGCCCTGCCCGGTGTTATCATTTTGGGGTTGGCAAAGCACTTAAATCTTCAGATATCCAACGCACATACCACCGTTAAAAGCACAGGGCCAATGCTTTGCCGTTCGTATTTTTCTGGCTGGGTAGCTATTTTAAACAACTACAAAAGCATCTGAAATCTGATTTTCTACGGTCAACCCCTGGTCTTATGCTTATGTGTGCAAAGATATTGCTGCATCTGTAAAATATACTAAAAAATTACTTTAACCCTAAAATAACCTAACGAAATAACTTGAAATAATGTTAACCTTAAAATAACAATAATATAACTTAAAATATCGTTATCATTAAAATATCCTAACGCAATATTTACAAAATACCGTTAGCCAATACTTATAACCGAATGAAACGGTTGACAATCTTGAAAAAAAAAATAATTGAAAAAATAATAATTCGTTTTTGTGTGTGGAGCGACTCCAATCCAGGACATTTTATGAAAATTGCTTATTTTGTCAAAAATTTAAAAAATGTTAAGTTTGAGTTTACTATATTTATCTTTACTTTTATTTAAAAAATCGTTAACCCTTAGTGGCCAGGCACGTAGAGCCAGAGCAGTGATGCAATCCGCCGACACCACCAGCTTGAATCGGCTGTCGGTTAAGCCGTTTGATATATTTGACCAAAAGTACAAAAAAGGTTTTCCTTGAAAATGCTAAGTATGAATCTTGTTAAAGTAAATATGATCCTAGTTATAAAAAACTTTTTCGTATTTAAAGTAATATTTAAACATTTTATATGTCATTTTGTGTGTATTAGATTTTATGAATCAAAGAAATAAACTATTACAATTTCAGATTTAACCATCCAAATTTAATTAAATTCATTTAATTTTCTCTTTTTGCATTTCGGCACTAAATATCTGTACAATTTTGTATTTAGCAAAAAATGACAATAGCCTAATAATTCCTATATTTTTCAAGTTTTATCGGGTTTTTCCTAATTTTTTTTTTTTTTTTTTACTTTTCTATCTAAAAATAAATTTAGCGATTTCCTTGGGTCAGCTTTAGCTACTTTTCTTGAACAAAGGTTGGCAATAATGTATGCAGCTTAAAAATTAATTTAGCTTGGTTTTTCTTTGCATGTGTTTTGTCTTCTTGAAAAAATTTTGATTTTACACCTCTTGTAACATACAAAATTCTTATGACATTTAACCCTCAGCTGAGTATCAGCCGCCGTCGACACTTTTTCCCTCCAAGCCGCGGCTGACCATATTTAAAGTTAAAATACAGAAATACAAAAACTCTGTATTTTGTCAATTATGTATATGGTGTAATAGATATGAAACCAACAATATAAATACTACCTTTGTTGCAAAACAAACTTTAAATTTTAAATGTCCGGACGATATTTTTTCGGCCATGCTCTGCAACATCCCGGACGATGCACTATTTCTGCTGGTGAACATATACAGAAAATGCCTTAGTGGGGGGCATCTGCGTAGGGGGTGGAGA
This sequence comes from Delia radicum, assembly GCA_021234595.1. Lineage (NCBI taxonomy): Eukaryota > Metazoa > Arthropoda > Insecta > Diptera > Anthomyiidae > Delia > Delia radicum. Next base: position 133,468,818 of record CM037855.1, on the reverse strand, counting down.
GAGGTCAGGGTAATTTTTATACCCAAGGCTGGTAGGGCGGGCCACTCGAAACCGGGTGATTACAGACCTATCAGTCTGTCTTCATTTTTGCTGAAGACACTTGAGAGACTGATAGATCTGTATCTTAGAAGTAAAATTGATACCCATCTAATAAGCAACGCTCAACACCTTACCTGAAAGGTAAATCAGTTGAGAATGCGCTTCACGAGGTGATGGGCTACATTGAGCACGGCCTGAGATATAAGGAGTATACTCTTGCTGCGTTTCTGGATATAGAAGGGGCCTTTAACAACATTAGGATCGAGGCCATTAGGGATTCGCTGGTGGGGCTGAGAGTTAGGGGCTTTCTGGTTGAGTGGATAGTCCGTATGCTTAGCAGCAGGATCATCAACTCGAGCTTGGGGGATCATAACGTAAGGAGAAGGGTTACCAGAGCGACGCCTCAGGGGGGAGTTTTATCTCCTCTTCTGTGGCTGCTAGCGGTTAACGGAATTCTCAGGACAATTGATTCCAGGGGTGGGAAAGTCGTTGACTACGCGGATGACATAGTACTGCTGGTCAGGGGGAAATTTTTGCCCACGATCAGCGAGATTATGCAGGTTAGGATGGGCGAGCTCTCGGCATGGGCGAAAGATAGGGGACTGGGTGTAAACCCCAACAAGACTGAACTGGTGCATTTTACCAGGAAGTATAAAATAGAGGAGTTTAGGAGGCCAGTGTTAGATGGCGTCGGGTTGACTCTATCGGACGGTGCTAAGTATTTGGGGTACTTCCTAGACAGCAAATTGTCTTGGAAGAGAAATACTCAGGAAAGGATGAAAAGGGGACTCAATGCCTACTACACATGCAGAAACTCTATCGGTAAGAATTGGGGACTAATGCCCGTAATTTCAAGCAATAGATACCTACCGGTGCTTAGATACCTACCCGATTTTGTTCGTGTACACGGTAGGTATCTAAGCACCAGTAGGTACATATTGCTTGAAATTACGGCCATAAGACCGGATATGGTAAACTGGATTTACACGTCGGTAGTTAGACCTATTCTTACTTATGGATGTACTGTCTGGTGGGATGCATTGAGAGTGGATAGCTGTAGGAAGATGCTCAACAAGGCCCAAAGGAGTGCATATCTTGGTATTACAGGTGCGAGGAGAAGCACTCCACAGGCAGCGTTGGGTATCATACTGCATCTATCCCCAATTGAACATTATGTGAGGAGTGTGGCTGCTAGGAACTTATTTAGGCTCTACGAGTCTGCGCTGGTAAGACCTAGGAGGGATGATCACACAAAAATACTGTACGAAGTAGGACTGCTTGATCAGGGTAGTATTCTCGAGGGAATATCGGATCATATGATCTTGACCTTAGACTTCTGTGGAACACCCCCGGTGGACTTCCCGATTAGGGAGGTCTGGCGTGGATCCAATGTGCAGTTCGAGGGGTGGGCAGTATTCACGGACGGGTCCAAAATGGACACGGGCACGGGTGCCGATGTTTATATTGCTGACATTGACGTGAAAAGATCATACAGACTCCCAGATGAGTGCAGTGTCTTCCAAGCGGAGATCCTAGCGATCTGGAGGGCGACGGAAGTGATACTGGGCCACATCGTTGGGGGATCTAGGGTGACAATCTATGTCGACAGTCAGGCAGCGCTCAAAGCACTGACAAACTACACGGTGCGCTCGCGCCTGGTCGCACGATGTAGGTGTGCTCTGAGGGAGCTTATGGAGGCATTCACAGTGAGGCTGTGTTGGGTACCCGGACACTGAAAGGTGGATGGCAATGAGCTGGCGGACGAACTTGCGAAGGGAGGGTTCGAATCTGGACTTGGCAGTAAGGGACGGGGGGGTAAAGCCCCCATTATGTTACTACTTTGAGGTTATACGGAAGGGATTCCGCGAAACCGTTAACCAATCATGGAGGGACAGAATGGACTGCAGGGTGTCTAGGGCGTTATGGCCCGCATTGGACGCAGAGGCAACCAAGGTTCTTTTGGGACTGGACAGGGAAGGTCTCAGGACCCTTACGGGGTTCCTGACCGGTCATTGTTCTGTCAGGGCTTTCACAAGCAGATGGGACAGGGACATACCGGATTTTTGCAGGTTGTGCGAGGACGTTGAGGAACTGGAGACAGTTGAGCATATAATGTGCCACTGTCCTAGGTTGCAGGGTCTCAGACAGAAATGGCTAGGAGATAGATTTCACGACGAATTCGGGTGTGTCGCTGGATACAATCCAGTAGATTTGCTGAGATTTGTCAGGGAGATAGGACGGCTGTTTCTAGCAAGGGGACGATAGGAGCTGGTTTCTGGGGAGTATATATGTTTCTGTCTATTTCTATTCTTTCTCAAAGTTTTTTTTTCTCTGAAGGGAATCACAATGGACCGTATTGATCTCCGAGTGGAGTTGTGCCCCTGGGCACATAACCCTTCCTAACCTAACCTAATTAACGATTTTATTTATTATTTTATGTATATTTTATATTATTTTTTATTATTCGGAAGCTGCAGAAAATCTCGATATTTCTGCGATTGACCAAAACTTGTTGAAATGGGCAATATTAATATTATTATTTTTTTATTGATCTGCTTAAAGATGCATTACAGGCCAAACATATGACAGAAGGAAGTCTTTCGTCTGAGAAATCAAATAGTTTCAAAAGATCTTTAATCTTGGACGGTATTTTTCCCTGAATTATTAGCATTATTTTATCCCTTTTTAAACCCAGCAAACAAATTTTGAAACGATTTTCACTATGGTTTCCTAATTTTTTATAGTTTGGAAAGAACATTTTTGAACATTTCACAAATTTTAAAAAATGTACTTATAGAAAACATACATATTTTTGGAAGAAGGGAATCATTTTTGTTATATAGAAAAGTATTCCAAAATTTAGTTATTTTATATAGATTAAAAAGTTTAAATTTTTATCCGTTCACTCAGGAAACTTCTGCTGTAAATATTTGTAGTTGTTTAAGTGGTATCTTAATTTTCAGTGAAAAAGTAGTCATTTGTTGAAGAAATTTCAGTTTCATTAAATTACTGAACTATGAATTTATATTCATTTTATTTATTTGCAAATAAAACAAATAAACGATTGACAATTTTTTACTATATTTGTGGTTCATTTTTACTACAGTTGTGGTTCATTTAATCAACAGTAGAAAACAAATTACAATGTTATTGTAGTTTTTCAAGTGAAATTTCATTTCTTTTTAAGTTTTGCTAAATTTTGAAAAAACATCCCAGCAAAAAATAGTGCTTACCCAGAAGCGCTTCCGGAAGGCATTATTTATTTACGAAGCGCTTACAATGCAAATAAAGAAGGCATGATTTTTGTTCGCGATGTCCCACTTGGTATGCCTCTTTTAAGCAGGTGAAAAGCGCTTCTTCTGTATGTTGACAACAATTATGCTTCATGGTATGCATTTTTTATTGCTTCATTGTAAGCTTTATTCACTGCTTCAAAGAAGGCATTCTGAGAAGCACTACATAATGCCTTCCCTAATTGCTTTATAGTAAGCAAGGCGGTAAAGCGCTATTTTGGAAGCATACAAATGTAGTTACTGCTTACCAAATCCAGGTTATTTTTTGCTGGGATATAACTTTAAACCGTTTTTAGCCAGAAAAACTATAATTTTGTTTCGTTTGCGATGAAAAAAATAATGTGAAGTTAAAATGTTCATTTTATAGAAAAAGCGAAAACTTTTTTATATGTGAAATAAATCAAATTATTTCTGAAACATTTATAAAAAAAGCATTAATTTTTGAGAGAAAAAAATACCCAATTCTAAATTTTAATGCTATCGAACTATCTTACAAGCCATAAAAAAAATTATTACTTTGTCATGACTTTCTTCTACAACGAAATATTAAAATTGTAAAATATTTTTATCTATAAAATTTCTGATTCCGTGGACTTTTTCTAATTGAAAAATAGATTTAAAATACATTTTCTTTTTAAAAAATATGAGTTTTTGATAATTTCATCCCACAGAAATTCATACAAATTTTAAAGAATTTTTTTGCATAGAAATTAATAGTTTCAGCTTTGAAACATTATGGATTTTTTCTATTAATATTCCTATTACTTTCCGTGCCTCTTGGCGGATAAAGATGCTAATTTGTAGTGAGTTTTTATGTCTTATTTTACCATTCAACTTTTAAAAATAAAATAATAAAATTATCTATTCAAACGCTTTTATCATGCACCGAATGAATCACTTATTATAGTGGTCAAATATATGTGATACAGCACGACGCGCTAAACATTTATTAAGATATTAATTGGGTCAAAAACATTGTAAATTTGTTCTAATTAAAAAACTCAACAAATATTATATGGGTCGCGATATTTCGCTTGTTTTAAGACATTTTCTTCTGATTGCATTTATTTTGCATTGTGTGTTTCAAAAATAAACAAATTTTAACCAGAAATATGATGTATCATGTTTTTTTCCTGTGCGTAGTATTGAAAAATAAAAATGGATGACACACTTTTCTTTTCAGAATAATTGACGAATTCTGGCACCGATTTGTTAGAACCTATTTTTGAATATTTTGCTCTAAATATGTAGCATATTTTTGCATAGTTATTTGAATATTAATGGCACGTTTTTAAAACTTTTTAGAACAATTGCATGTTTTTAGGGAAGGGCATATTTTCCTTTTTTACATTTTTCGTTTTTTTTTTTTTTCAATAAAAAAAATTTCAAAAATTCTGGGGTTTGAGTTTCTAGTTTTAATACTCTATTGATTTAGGTATAATAAGTCTTTTATATCTCCTGTTTTTCTTAGCAATTGAAATAATTTTCACGAACTTTACTCCAACTGTACTCAAAAATAAACTTTAATATACAAATTTTTAATAAAAGAATATTTTTAAATTTAAAGAACATATTTTCTGTTTTTGGGAATTTTTTATGGTCATTAAATCGATTTTTTAGAGCTTATTTCTGGTTACCCTGCTAAAAAACCATTTATAATAGTTCGACAATTATCTCTTGTCTAGCAGAGAAATTCTGCAGTCTTGACTTAAGGCAAGAAAAGTCTTCATTTGAAGTCATTAATAGTTTTAGAACTGCAGGACATAAAAAGTAAACTGAAAATGGGACAAATACATGCTAGCTCGTTTATAGACTGTAGTAGTACTTCAGGATGAAAGAAAATTTAAAGTTTACCGCTTTAATAGACTTTTGACAGTTACACATAAATTCAATACTATTTAGGAAAAAATAATGTATTATGTGAAAGTGCAACATTGAGTAAACAAAATATTGTTGTCGAATAAAATTTTGTCCACTGGTTCTGTGGATCTAGTTTTTATATGGTTAATAGTTGGAACAGACAGTCTCAATATTTACTCAAAGAAAGTTCTATGAATATTGTTCATTTTGATGAACAGTGAAGAAGCCCCAACTCTGACAACAATAACACCCCCTAGTGTATAATTTAATATCACTGCAGCCAACATTAAAGATCAATATTAGCCGTCGGCTTTTGGTTTGATCTTTAATCGTTCGTGAACTTTCATCGTTACAACATCACATTTAACTTGCTCGCTTGCGCCACCCAAGATAAATTGCCTATTACAAAAACAGTGTAAAAATTAAACCTAAATATAACTTAAATCCTACATTAAGTAAAGGAATTAAAATCTTAAAAAACTAAAGAATTAAAATCTTAAAAAACTACCCTAAAACTAAGAAAAGTATAAACTGAAAAATAAGTGTGAATTATTTTATTATAGTCTCGTTAAAGTTAACCAAACTTAAAATCTAACCCTAAATCTAATATATATAAAGAATATTGAATAAAAACCTAAAATCTTATGTAAATAAAACCATAATTTTTATAACGTTTTGCTGAAAACAAAGAATTATTATTTACAAAGATTCGCCTTATACGGTAAAGTAAACCCTCTACCCTAACCCCTCTAACCCGAATTAAACAAATATATTCTATGAATATATTCGGTGCCATTATTAAATTATTTTCAGTACATGATGTGCAACTCAAAATATTATTCCGAATTAAGTTAATGATGAAGTTGTCTATCCTTATTATGTTTGATGTATTATAAAGCTTCCTATTTGATAAATATTTAACATACCCAGCCAGAAATTGCCAATGGTCTGAAAACTCAAGCACGGGCAAAGCAATGTTTGCCGATGGTCTAACAAATAAAGTGTTGGCAAAGCACTGATTTACAACGCTCTGCCAACGTTAGTAAATAGTGCTTTGCATGTGCTTAATTAACAAAATTTACAACAGTAAAAGTAATAAAATCACTGGCACAGCTCTGGCTTAGAACGCTCTGCCAACGTTCGTAAAAAGTGCTTTGCCAGTACTTGATTTATAAAATTTACAAGCGTTAAAATAAAAAAGCACTGGCACAGTACTGACTTAGAACGCTTTCCCAACATTGGCAAAAAGTGCATTGCCAGTACTTATTTACAAAATTTACAACCGTTAACTTAATAAAAACAGTGCCACATCCCTTGTTCACAACAAGAGTGGAAAAATTCAAAACTAAATTGAAATTTAGGATTTGAAGTTAAGAATATTAAGGTCTCCTATTATAGTCAGCACAAAGTATAGTTTTTGTACTAAAATTTTACTTAAGAAATTTATTTTCAAATTTCTTTCTTTAGTAAAATCATGCTAACTTATCACAAAAATAATTTGATAAAAAAAATATTTAGTTATTTTGTAATTAACTTAGCTGAAGCAAGCCTATTGTTATTTCTATTCAAATTACCAAAATCATTCAATAAGAAATAATACAACTCTTTACTGAAGTGGATTACTCAGTAGGACTTTATTGGTAGTTTTTTGTACTGGCAAAGCGCTTATTGCCAGTGCTTTGCCAACGTTTTAAAAAAGAAACGGAAAAAAAATGTTTTTAGGAACAGACTTTTGTCACATTTCCGGGACACTGTATGAATGAGTGTTTTTAAATTGTTTTAGGTCAGGCTTTCTCCAGTATGGACTTTTTACATTTTCCTAGTTATGTTGAAACAGCTGAACCATATCCAAAAATAAAGTGTACAATTTTATAGCTATTGCTATCCTGTTCTAAGGATATTTTCGTATTTTTTTTTTTATATATATACATACTGTTTATTGAATTTAATATAAGCTATTTGTAAATATATTCTTGAATTTATGTAGCACACTAGCAATACGTCTTTGGCCTTTAAGGCTTATTGTATTGCAAATGAATGAAATAAAAAAAAAAAAAAAAAAAAAAAAAAAAAAAAGCCCTGCCCGGTGTTATCATTTTGGGGTTGGCAAAGTACTTATTATATTATTAAAAAAAGGACTTCATTGGTTGTTCTACCAATGCTTTGCCAACGTTTTAAAATTATGGTTTTGGTACTGGCAAAGAGCTCATTGACAGTGCTTTGCCAACGTTAGAAATCTTCAGATATCCAACGCTCTGCCAACGCTCATACCACCGTTGAAAGCACTGGACCAATGCTTTGCTGTTCGTACTTTTCTGGCTGGGTAGTTTATCTAAAGTGTGGAATTTTATGAATTGTAGCTTTTTTATTTCTTTATTTAATCTTCAGGAATTCGATTCTAAGATTAAATTAAACTAATGAGCACTAACTACATAGGCCATCTGCTCTAAAAAAAATTTTAATATTTGGAAATTTTACGACTCACACGTTTTTGTCATCCCTCTTTAATTAGATCTAAAAATTAAGAAAGATCTAAAAATTAAGAAAGAAATTGGAAATATTGTTCCGAAAACTAAAAATTTTCAATAAAAGTTTATAATGATTTTTTAATGTGTCCTTTTAGTTTCATTAAAAAAAATTAATTGAATAAAAATAGCTGCGGCAAAACTTTTGGCGGGTACTGTATTATAAAAATAGCAATCGACATCTCCAAATAAGGCATCCCGGTTAAAAAGTTCATATATGATTATACATATATTTTTTATATGATCATATATGGTCATCCATATTCGTACATACTACACAAATTAACCTACATTTCCATATACATATAGACAAATATGGTCATATATGTTCATATATGTTCATATATTATTTTATATGGTATGGTATCCATATACATACGTTCATACATTTTATATATTTTGTAATTTTTTTTTTAGAAAGTTTTGTATTTTAACCCTTTCGACCCCAACATTTAATGGCTTTGAATTTTTCGATCAAACTTTGTGGCAACATTGATCTATTGTAAAGTAATATTTTGTATTAATTTCATGGCTTTTGCAGCACCCCTAGCGGAGATATTTGTACCTAAAGTTAAAACTTTAACAAGCTGCCGGTCCTGAACGGGTTAATTTTTTTCCAAAATTTAAGTTTTTTATTTTTTTTTTAACTAAACTCTACATAAAATTTAAAAAGTTTTTTAATTTTGTTCATCATACGATTTTAGATGTTTTTTTTTAAATTATGTATATTTTTAACTATTAATAAATCGCTAATTATCGCCGATGCAACTGCACATTATTGAAAATTATTAAAAATGTAACTGTTAAATTTACGTGGTTTGTTTTGATTTCACTTCTAAAAACATTAACTTGTAAGTAACTACTTAAACAAAAGAAATATATCAATCACAGCTTGTGCTAAATGACCACAAACAGTGAAGTTGCCCACAGGCAACTTCAGGGTCGAAAGGGTTAAAGACATTTTAAGACATTTTAAAAGAAAATGTGAGCTTACAGTATAACAATTCATACTAATGGAACGTTTTGATTATTTGATATTTTTATCTGTGGGGTCCTGTTAAAAAAAAACTTATAATCTTAAAAGTGTCCACAATGTTTAATTTAAGTAACGGTTACACGGTTATAAGGTTAACAATTTGTATATATAATTTTCTGTTTGTTTGTTCTCTATACAAATTTGCAATTCTCCTCAAATTTGGCATGAAAAATCCTCGAGTTTTCATAGACCACGCCCACTTCTATATATATAAAACTCATTTTCTGTTTGTTTGTTTGTTTGTTCTCTATACAAATTTGCAATTCTCCTCAAATTTGGCATGAAAAATCCTCGGACCTCAACTTAGATCGTAGTAGAGTTTTCATCGATAACGCCCACTTCTACGCCTACTTTTGACAAAAAAATGTAAAATTAAAATTTTTTCACCTTTTTCAACTTTTTTCGTTTTTTTCGAATACAAACTTCTAAGAAAGTTTTAACCGATATCTTTGAAATTACTCAAATATATTCTACGTTTCCCGAGGAAGGCCTCAGTAAAAGTTTCATTACCATAGCCCACTTCAATACCGAATTTTGATCAAAAACATCAAAATCATAGCATTTGATATGACCATAAATAAGGCACAAGGACAATCACTTAAGGTAGCGGGTATTAACCTAGAGTATCCATTAATGTCCGACCGAACAGTTCGGCCAGAAAATGCATTTGGTCTGTATTCGGTATTTTAAAGCATTATGGACAAATTTGGCGGATGGAAACATGTTTATTGGGCTGATTAGATGCTATTTTGAGTGTCAAATTTGAAGAAAAGTCTGTAGTTAAGCAATGAATTCACTGTTCGGCCTCAGAAAGTTCGGCCAAATTGAAAATAGTTCGGCGGCCGAACTTTTAACTTTATAGCTAAACTTCGGCTTTTCTCTTAAATTTTATACACAAAATCGAATTAAATCGGCTCAACAAACATGTTTCCAATATCAAAATTTGTCATCATTGCCTCTAGATATCAAAAAACCGACAAAATATAGTTTTTTGGCCGAACTGTTCGGTCGGACACTAGTATCCATGTTTCTCACATGGCCAACTATATGTTGCATACTCAAGAGTTGGCAGCCCACGAACCCTCTACATATATGCCCCTGACGGTGAAACCAAAAACATTGTGTATCCTAATGCTTTACAATAAATTCGGCACACATTCGATTGAAAAACTAAAACCTTATTTCATAAATTTCAAATGGAATCTTTAATTTCAAGTTTAACGTTAAAATCCTAACTGATTCTGCAAAACACATCAGAATTAAGTCGTCTATTTCCTAGCTTAAAATTTTTTCTGCATTCAAAAATCACAGTTGACCCGTGAAACACAGGGAACTTCAGCTAGTAATTACTAAAACACAATTTAACTTTTGTATGGACTTATTTGTTAAAAATAACAATTTTAAAAAAATTGGTAAAACCACAACTGAACTTAATGAAATTTTAAAATAAAAGTAAAATGCGTCAATATTGTCATAATAAAGAGAAAAGTAATACAAAAATCTACTATTTTTACTGACAAAATTAAATTAGGAATTAGATTAAGAATTGAAGTTGTTTACAATCGGTCCTTAAAATGGGTTTGTAAAACTGATTGAATATACCATTTCCATATGTTTCAAAATCTTTCCATATATTTTATATATTTTATATATATTTTATATATTTTTCCTTTTTAAATTTAATAAAAAATAAGTAAATATATTCATCTATATATTAAACTTCATCTATTCATCTATATACTTCCTTGTATGTACATTTATGAGTCTTTTTTGTACATATGGAATTCTCAATATAACCAATGTTAATGGCATAACTTTAGTTATGAATGTCAAATTTATATGGAAATATCTGTGGTTAAAGTTAATTCTCACACAGGAAAAGTTTGTTTCAGCAATTTTCGTTTTGAAACTTCGTGTTGAAAATTGCGGATGACAAAACAAAACGGAATTGGAGTACGGGCAAGTCTGTACCCCATTCCATTCTCTTTTCCTCCCTCTTCTATAAACTCAAGACTTGCGCAAGTAAAATTGCCGTGTGTGAACCGGGACTTAGTTATTTTTTACAATTTCAAAGGTTAACCCTCTAGCGGGTAAGGCTGCCTCAGGGCAGTCTTCATAAAATTTACCACAAATGCGTCAAATGAACGTTTTATACTTATAAATTAATAGTGTCCGACCGAGTACTCGGCTTCGGCTTCGGAGTTCGGCCAAAAAGTGAAGTTCGGCCAAGTTCGGTGTTCGGCCAAATTTTGGCCGAATTTGGCCGAACTACCGATCTTTTTATGATTATTTATAAAAAGCACAAATAAATAACAACTGTGGTTATATTTACTTATCAGAATTTACAAAAAAACTACATAAAAAATATAAAAAATAAAATATATAAAAATATAAAAAAACAACGATATTTAAATATCAATGTGTGTGAAAAAATTTCAAAAAGCCAAAAGAGTTTTAAAAAAAAATTCCAGAAATATACTTACAATTCTTATAAGCAAATAATAAAATTTAATGCGATTTAATTAAATAAAAAAAAAATCGAGTGGTTAGTAGTCCTAAAAAGAGAATAACAGGTTCATCAATTTATGATAGACATGATGCAGTACCAGACTTAGAAGTAGCAGAACCAAACGAAAATTTTATTGAAAAAGAAATTAAAATGTTTATTACGAGCCTTTAAGTCCCGAAATATAAATATATTTGAGTATTGGAATTCAAGTCCATTGACAAATATAAAAGCTGTAGCAATAAAATATTTATCAGCCCCACCAACTAGTGAAGCTAGCGAACAGCTTTTTAGCGCTGCCGGACAGCTGTATTCTGATAGACGAAGCAATTCACATGGTGTGAATGCGGAAAAATTGCTTTTCTGTCATGACAATATCAAACTTTTTAATTTTAAATATTAAAGTTTGAGTTTTTTTCTCTATATCAACTTAAAAATCGATCAACTATTTTTCTTTGACTATAAGATATAGTACAAATATTTTATTCTTTTTTTTTTACTTAAAATAGTAAACTATTTTCCAAATATGATTTTTTAAAAAAATATACCTATAAATTTGTATTTTGTTTATGTTTAATAACTTTTTGGTTTAAATTTATTAATTTAAAAAAACAATTTATATTTTTTTTTATTAAAACAAAAAGTTCGGCTTCGGCTTCGGTTTCGGCCGAACATTGATATTATGGCCGAAGTTCGGCTTCGGCTTCGGCTTCTGCCGAAAAAATGAGTTCGGTCGGACACTATAATTAATATATTCCGATAGAAAACTAAATTTGCTAAATATTTTGCGAAGAAATTTTTCGTGTAACGTCCACGGTTTGAAAGCGAGAAAGCTTCAAAATCAAAATTTCGTAAAATTTCAAAAACTAATTATTAAAAAAAAAAAAATAGTTTTCAAAAATCTAAAAAAAAACAATTTAAGTTGACTAAAAACTCTTTATAATAAAATATAAGTAAGATTGAAGCTTTATCTTTAATAATAAGTCTTTATTTTAGTCCAAGGACTCACAGGATTTTATGAGGATTACTCTAAAAGACATCGTCTTAACTTATAAACTAATAGACGGATTTTTATGAAACTTTGCAGAAAGAAGACATTAAGCGTTGAAGTTTGAACAATATAAATTGAAATTTAAATACTTTATCTCCTAATTTCGCTTTTACCAAGAAGCGAAAATATCTTCTTAAATAGGAGCAGAAAAAAAAAATAGTTTTTCGAGCGTGTTTATATCTTGGTAAGAGAAATATTTTTGTCAAAAACTTCACTTTTATATGCTTTAGTTTCCAAAATGCACCCTAAAATATTTTGACTCATATCGCCTAAATTATGCAACGATAACCAATTTTGTTGAAGAACTTATTATTTGTTTTTCGAGTGGATCACATGGTATGCAAAACATCGTTTGCCAGTTAAAGGGTTAAAGAACATTAATATTAAACTAATTTTATATTTTTTTAAGAATATATTAAGATTTATGGTTAAATTTAGAAATAAATATTATTGGAATAACTACTTACATCTTTTGCTGTTCAATATAATTCATCAAAGCCCAATGTTGTGCCCTCAAAGGCCACAATATTTTCGGTGCACAACTGAAACAATTCCAATTCTCATTTTGTTCTATATCAGCGACAACACCTCGTGATAAATTCTTAACAATGCATGATTTGCAAAATACATAGGGGCAACTGGAGCAACAGTATACCTCACCACCTTGTCCACACCAACGACAATACAGCTCAGAACCATCTTCACCCTTGCTAAATTCTCCGCTATTGTAAAAATCATGACATTTATTACAGTGCGTTACACGCAATATCGGATGCATTTTAATGCCATTCTCCTGTACAGGTGCTGTACCTATATGAGTTTTGCACACCGTACAATGTGTTTTACGATCCTTTACTGTATCGACGGTGGGATATGCTTTTAAGTAAAAGCGTCTCTCCTCTTCGGCGATGCTTGGATCGAATTCATATTTTGTAGCTTTAAATAAAGAAGAACAAAAAACTTTATGTTTTTTTGGGGGGGGGATTAATAAACGTGTATTAGAATTTTGAAAATAAAAAAATGTATTTTTGATGGCCGAAATATATTTTGAAAAAAAAAGTATGTAATAATGACTTATAAATAGGGCAACAAAAAATAAGCTAGAGCTTGTTTTTAATTTGAAATGATAGAAATATTTGAACTAAATAAAATACAAAAATTTTAAACTACTAATTATTTTACAAAAATTAAGATTATTTTAGCTTTTGTCTTTTAAAATAGAGCTTTCTTGCTATTTTTAGCAAATTGGTATTTTGTAGATTTTTTTTTAATTGAGAAATATTTTGATAAACTAATTTTAACTCTGAAGCTTAAGAAAACAATTTCTCTATTGCATCTTTGTTTGACTGAGGAAGTTCCAAGGAACAAACTTTAAACAAATTTTAATTGTACTGACGATTTTAATAAAAAGTTATGAAATTTTACAGTTTATTTTTTAATTTCTTATTTTTACATTTAAACGGCTTATTATACTGTTTCTTAATATTTTTTAAGCTCTTAAAACATTCTTATTTTTTTGGTTGCCCTACTTATAAAATAATTTTGTATGTTTATTATTGTTTTGTGAAAGTGTTTTGTTTTAAAATAATGAGTCTTAAAAATAAAAATAGTATTTTATTTAATTAAGGACACTTCATATATCCTCCGGAAATTTTTTAACCAAACTCGCAACAAATAGCGAAATAAAAAAAAGGTTAGTATATTTTGTGCCAAACTATATTGTTGGAATTGTGTTATAATTCTAAGATAAACAAAAGAAGACATGACAAATTTTGGATCCTTAGAAAGCTGACTTACTTTCAAAAATCGAAAATTTAAAAAAAAAAATCAAGATCATCCCTAGTTTACTTTCGCTTATTGTGATTTTACAATCAATAACATCTTTGGATGCTGAGAAAGAATTTGAACATGCTTATCACAATAGTGTTATTTATAAAATGATTCAAATCAGATTTGATCCTTGTATTATTGTTTATAATTTTTTTTTTTTATAGGAAATTTTTTGTTCAATTTGGATTTTGGAAACGTACCTCAGGAATCGATTTTGGCACCACATCTTTATAACATTTTTATGTATGACTTTCCTCACATTGGGGCTCGGATTTTATAAGTTTGTTATATGCGAATGATTCTCTTATATACTCTCATAACGTAGCTCCATTTTTTATCCCTAATGTACCGGAAAATGCTCGGGATAAAACTTTTGCAAATACGGTTGGTCTAATGTGCATGGAAAATTTAGGTAAAAATATATCTCGATTTAAATTTTACAATTTTTATATGGCACTCACAGGAAAAAAATAGCTTTTAGGCGATTAACTTTTCTATAAATAACCATAGTTTAACTCTAACCACAGATATTTCCTTATAAATTTAACATTCATAACTATGGTTAAGCCTAAAACTTTGGTTAATTTGAGATAAGTTTAGCAGGCCTTGGTCCAAGTTTTTGGGATGTAAGTTAAACTTGGTTTAGTTAAACCGATGATGGATTTTGTCTGCTTTTTTCAAGTTTATTAACAAAAATTTGTCGGAACAACTTCAATTTGTTTGGATTTTTGGTTCTTATTATTATAAATAAAATAAATCACATTTCAGAAGCAGTATTCCATTTAAAAACTTCGTTAATCTAAGTTTAAAGATAAATCTTAGATTAACTCGGCCTTTGTGTGATACTTTTGATATCACAATCATATGTTTAAGAGGTAATTTAAACGAAGAAATTAATTCTTCTTCTTCTTCTTCTTCTTCAGTGACACTGTTATGTGTCAAATCCACAGCTGTGGATGTTCAAAAAAAGTTGCCATGAGACACTAAATCTATAGCGGCAACTTTGTGGGGGTATTCATTCTCATTCGTGTGGTGTGATGATATGCATAACAACCGTCACCGTCGTAACGGAGGTTATAGATACGTTCCTTTGTCGAGTTTATGTAAATCCGATATATGTTTGTGGTGTCTCAAATAGTTGATCTCCAATAAAATGTTAACATTACGTAGTTCCCCGTTAATTGTCTAATTCTCAAATTGGGCAACCTTGCTGTTTGACGTTTGTCTATTTGCCTTTTCATATCATTATTTTCTCGTTGTGATAAAAAGTTCGTAGTAATTTGTAGATATTATAGTTATTGATTCGTAAAATTTCGTCCATATTTAAACGCTGTATGTTTAAATTTCTCAATTTATGAATTAGTGCATCACGACGATTTCCATCAATGTTGGGGCAGTGAAATGTGATGTGGTTGATTGACTGAACCAGGCCGCAATCACAAAGTTCCGAGTCAATGAAGTTTACTTTAAAGAGATGTTGTCTTGTCCGTATATGGCCGAATCTCAATCTGCAGACCATCGTTATTACATTCCGAGGGAGAAGTTGGTTCCTAAACCAAGGCTTTGAGTTTACAGTTGAAGAATATCTGTACAGGTTTCTTCCATGATTACTGCCGTCCCATTTTGCCTGCCATGAAATTAATGCATTTTTCTTATCTATTGTTCTTAGGTCATTGAAACAAACTTGAGGATAACTTCCCGTGTCCTCATGACCAACCGCTATGGCATCAACATACACATTGCCATCAATATCCGAGTGGCCGGGTATCCATAGGAAGTGCACAGTGAAGCCAACGCAATGCAGGCCCTGAAGTTCGTTTTTTATTTTCAAAATGTATGGATGAGTCCTGTTGTTATTAAAAGAATCGATAGCCTGTAGCACTGACTTGCTGTCAGATACTATGAGATATTTACCAATGTTGTTCACTTTTATAAATAGTAAAGATTCCAAAATGGGAAGAAATTAATTGCAGGCAATTTTGAATTCTCTTTTAAAGTTGTTTCTAAAAATCATGAACATTTACACGAGGAGTTTTTGCATGCAATTTTTTGACGTTTATTTTGACAATCTTCTTTAATTGTTCATTCGTTGAAATTTAATTTATTCGTAATAATTTAAAATAATATAATTTAAAATAATATAATTTAAAATAATATATAAAGTTTTTTATTCCACATTATTTATTTTTATTTTACGAAATATTTTAACAAGAATACGAACGATAGCAAAAGAAATGTCAAAAAATATCTTGAAAAACGAAAACCGTGCAATTTTTGCTACTCCGGTTGTTTCTCTACCCCGTTTGCCTACAAACAATAATTGCATGCAAAACTTGCTTCGTTTAAATGACCTCTAAGGCTGAATAAGCAGTAAACGTATCTCGGTATAGAAAATTAAATAATTTAAATAAGAATAGAAGATGTTAAGTAGTTATTGTTGTTTCGTTCATGTGCATTAAACATATAGAAAACGTAAACGGACAACAAACATCTGTTTTTATTATACTTTCTTTGTGTGAAACAACAAGTTGATTTAGCCTTTAAATTTTAATATACTTTTTACCACAATAGGAAAGCATTGATGTTATTTTTGTATTAAAACCTTCAGGTTTAGTAAAAATAAATAGTGAATGGAACAGATATGCTGATTTAATATGAAATACAGTAAAACTTCATGAATTACAAAAAAAAAAAAAAAATTTTTCATGAGAAAACTGGAAAACTGTTAAGATCCCAAGAAAACTGAAAAAAACCATTAAAACTAGCTATATGGCAACACTGGTCTAACCACACATTATAGAGAATCTTCATAGAAAATGAATAGGTAGAGAGTATTCACAAAAAATGGCGTGTATGAAATACATTTCCCCTCTCTTTGGACTAAAGTGTAAAAGCATTTCATGCCTTAAGCATATTTTTGGGGTTATGTTACAAAAAATCATGGACGGCAGGCAATACCGCTTAAATACCGTTATCAATTTTAAAGCCTTTCAACAGACTATCGTTTTCCCTAAAATACCGTTACCGATATAATTAAAATACCTTTATCCGTAAAACCGAAAACCGATACCGATATAATCGAAACACCAATAGCACTAAAATACCGTAAGCGAAATAGGTATCTAAAATACAGTTAATGCTAAAATATCGTTACCGAAATAATTAAAATAGCGTTATCCTTAAAATACCCGTACCGAAATAATCTGACAAGATCTGAAAAAAAATCGCTGTAAATAGATATACAGTAGTGGTCAAAACATTTGGAACTGAGATCGCATTTGTTGTTTTCATTGATTTATTTTCTTCAAATCACACTTAGTTACTAAAATTTATTTTTTACATATTCTTCTTACATTGTTTTATGTTAAACAAATAAAAAAAATTATTCCGTTAAATTAAAACAACAAAAAAATTAATAATAATAGATGTATTCAAAATGCAGGTGTTCAAACATTTAAACTCTCATTATTCTTACTCTTGACGAAACAATTTATACTAACAAATGCTAGGATATAACGGTAATCGCATTCCTTTTTAATTTGAGATTCAGGGCCGTTACATTTTTTAAACAAATTTATTATAATTATTGTTCTTTAATAGTTGTAATAAGATGTTGGAAGCATAAACATCGTAAGAATAATTTTTGTAAAAAATGACGGGAAATAAATATAATTCTGATTTTAAATCAAAAGTTTTAAATGATTTTCAAAATGGACTTTCCTGAAAAGAAATTTCTATAAAGTTAATAGTGGTAACATCCACATCCACGTATTACAACTGTAAGAGAAGATTGGAAGAATTTTTTACGAAATATCCCAAAGCAGTTCCCAGAGAAGCTAAAACTGAACTTTTAATATATGCCAGTCTTCCCACCATTAAAAGAAGAGCCCGAGAATATGGTCTTAAAAGTTATAGATGTACAAAAAAACCGTTTGTGCCGGAAAAAAACCGAAAATCTCGGCTTGACTTTGCACACACCCATTTTGACTGGACTCCACAGCAATGGAAAAATGTATTGTGGTCAGATGATTCTAAATTCAATCTTCGGGGATCAGATGGAAGAGCCAATGTTCGAAGACCACGAGGCGAAAAGTTTAATCCCAGATACACAACCGCCACAGTAAAGCACGGAGGTGGAAACATTATGGTTGTGGGGTGTTTTTCAGGAAATGGGATTGGCCCAATTCACCGCATTACTAGCACAATGACGGAAAGATCTTTAGAGTTCAGTTATGCTTCCGTATGCAGAATGGGAAATGCCACTCTCATGGACCTTCCAGCACGACAACGACCCAAAACACACGGCGGGGGTTGTAAAAGTTTGGCTGCAGGAAAATGAAATTAATATCATGTCGGGGCCTGCTCAATTTCCCGATCTCAACCCGATTGAGAATATGTGGATGATTGTAGAACGGAATATCGGCAATAAAGTATTCCGAAATAGTGATGAACTTTTCGTCGAGTTGGAGAAGCAGTGGAATGAAATTTCTGACGATTATATTAAAAAGCTCATTGCCTCAATGCCTAAGAGGTGTTCAGAAGTTATAAAAAATAATGGCTACGCTACAAAATACTGAGCGTTAAAACCATTGTTTGTATTTCCTGTTAATTATTTTAAGAGTTGCAAATGTTTTGAACACTGCACTATCAACTTATTTTGTTAAAATTACTTTTTTTTTATTTTTGAGAAGTTATGAATAATTTTTTTGTGTTTGTAAAATAATATGCTATAACTGAATTTACCAAAAAAAAAAAACCAAAAACTTATACCACAAATCTTTTTGATGAAAAAAATTATAATTACCTAAACCATGATTTCAGTTGCAAATGTTTTGAACACCACTGTATTTCCCCAAAGTTTGATCATAGTCATAGTCAACTGACAGTCATTAGAACTATTGCATAATGGAGCTAAAAATATCTGTGTGCATTGACATTACCTGCATAACTTAAATAACGTTACCCTAAAAATACCGTTACCGAAATAACTACAAAAACCGTTATCCTTAAAATAACGTTACCAAAATAACTAAAATACGGTTACCGCTAAAATACCGTTACCGAAACAAGTGAAATAGAGTTAACGGTAAAAAAACGGTACCGAAATAACTGAAATATAAAAAAGAAAATAGCGTTACCTTAACGACACCCGCATCAAATCGGTTATTATCCATGCAAAAATAACTGGTTTAATTGCATTTAACTGCTGAGTTTATTTATTACGAAAATAGTCAACACGAACGCAAATTAACGAAAATTTGTTTTTGTTTCTCATGTATTTATGACGTAAGTCATAAATCCAATCCAAAGTTCCAGTTACCCGTTTGTTGATTTTATATTTGACCAAATTTCTTACAGTTTTTACACTTTACTGCTATAATTTTTTTTTTAAATAGCAGTGTGTATTCCAGTTACAATCTGCTTTAAACTAAGTTTAATGATAATTTCAGATTATTCTAATTTTTTCACGTGAAAAGGTACTGAAAGAGGTACCAAAGAATTGAATTTTCTATACCTGCTGCAGATTGGTTTCACCAATTTTTTTTGTACAATCCACTTCACATAAAACAAGAAAACAATTTATAAAAAAAAGTATTACAAAGGTGAAAAAATAATTTTTGGGGGTAAAAAAGAAATTGTGTGGTGAAGAAACATTTTTGAGGTGAAAAAAATAGTATTGAAAACAAAATTTTAGGTGAAATAAAAATCAGAGGTGAATTCAAAATATAATTCACCTATAAGCGTATCGTACAAAAATATGACAACATATTTTATATACCAGACGCTACTAAGAAATTGTGCTATAATGCAACAAATTGTATGGTCAATTTAGAGTTACCTTCACATTTTCACTCATAACTTTTGAACCGATTTTGATATTTCAATATTGTGGTGTTGTTCGGGAGGATGTTAATTAATCCAGGTAAAAATGAACAGTCCCAAAATTTTTATTAGACAGAAAAGTATATATTAATTTGCTTAATAAGAATCGAAAATATATGTATATATGTATACTTTATGGGGTCTTAGACCTATAAATCGAATGATAAACTAATATATACCCTTATCATTGTGTGGAGTGTATAACAATTATAATTTTTATTATACATTTCAAAATCCTAATAATGAGAACTTTAAAATTCTAAATTAAAACATTTTGTTATTCCATTCCGTTAATGCATTCATTATATTTATTATCAAAGCTTAAATACATTCCTGATCTGCTAAATAATTCAAATCTTACATTCATTCAACAATTTACTATTTGCATGAAGAAATTTAAATATCATTCATTTAACCCTTATTGTCCTGTAGTTACCATATGCACTTGTGAGTGGAAAACACGATATTTCCGATTTCGCAAAAACCTAGTTTCAAAAAAAGCTGTAGACAAATTTAAAAGTTATGACTTCACAGGCCTACAAAATTTTAGAGAGGTCAAGTCCTTAGGACTAAAACATGCTTTTCTAAAGGTTGGAGTCCGAATCCGTCCTCAGAGTTTCTCCATCACACCATGTTTTCGAGATATCCTAACATTAAGTTTGAAAAAACATGTTTTTTGCTATATTCGGGACGTTAAAACATTGCGTTTTATCACTTTTTCACAAATTTTGTTTTGAAATCTGAAAGTCTTCCCTATTTTAAAAAAAAAACTCAGGTTTAATCTCTATGATATCTTATATTTATGACTACACAGGCCTATAAAATTTTATAGAGGTCAATCAATACCTTAGGACTAAAACATGCTTTTTCTAAAGGTTAGAGTCCGAATCCGCCCTCAGAGTTTCTCCATCACACCAGGTTTTTGAGATATCATAACATTAAGTTTGGAAAAACTTATTTTTTGCTATATTCGGGACGTTATTACATTGCGTTTTATCACTTTTTCACAAATTTTGTTTTGTAATCTGAAATTCATCCCTATTTAAAAAAAAAACCCCAGGTTTAACCTCTCTGATATCTCTTTTATTCTTTGAGAAATCGCCCATTGTATTTATAGCTAAAATACAATGTCAAAAAGTTTCAACTGAAGATTTTTCCGAAATGGGATAAGATATTAGAAAGGTTAAACCAGAGTTGAAAAAAATAGGACGAAATTCTGTGAAAAATTCATGACCCGCGATAATATAACGTCCCAAATATAGTTAAAAAAAGTTTTAATTAATATTATGTTAAGATATCGCGAAATTTTATGTTAAGATATCGCGAAAGACTGATACGATATTTGAAAGGTTAAACCTGAGTTTTGAAAACAATAAGGAGGACTTTCAGATGACATAACAAACTTTGTGCAAAAGTAAGAAAACGCAATGTTATAACGTCCCGAATACAGAGTTTTTCTAAACTTTATGTTAAGATATCTAAAAAAAACACCTGATGTGATGGCAAAACTCTGGGGTTTTATATAGTGGACTTGTATTTTTATTTGCATCCCATTAAGCACAGTCATCCAAAATGTACATGTATGTTTTGTGATCTACTTAACGATGGAAAATTTTGCATATAATTTGACTAAATAAAACGAATCTCCGAGTTTTTAAAATTTTATTAAATGAATTAAGAAAGTTTTGAATCATTCAATTTGAATTAATTCAAAAAAGAATTCATATATATATATATATATATATAATTGAAAGTTTTTCAAGTTTATACCATACAAATTCTCTTACGGAATATACATAAATTCATTAAAACAAAAATTAAAGAATTAATGCTTTTCAAGCTTTGATTGGAAGTAACTAATGAATAGCTTAAAAGCTTTTTGCATTAAATTTTAAAAATCATTGCAGAACCCCAATTTTAAAATACTATAAGCTTTAAAGTTTGTATTTTTCAAGCATTTGAAACTAGTCATTTCGCCCCTATATGCTAACATAAAACTTTGAAAAAGCTTTTATTATCATTATATATAAATTTGTTATGATTAATTTAATGAAAAATTTTGCTTATCATTTGAATAAATAAAATCAAATCTCTGAGCTTTCAACATTTTAATTAATGAATTAAGAAAGTTTTGAATCATTAAATTTGAACTCAATTCAAAACAGAATTCATATACTTAATTAAAAGCTTTTTCGAGTTTATACCATCAAAATTCTCTTACGTTATTAACACAAATTCATTAAAAAAAAAATAATTAAATTGGTGCTTTTCAAGCTTTGATTGGAAGTAACTAATGGATAGCTTAAAGCTTTTTGCATATAATTTAAAAATCCAGTGCAAAACTTTAAAAAATCCCAATTTTAAAATATCATAAGCTTTAAAGTTTGTATTTTTCAAGCTTTTGTCGTCATTTCGACCCTACAGGCTACAACAAAACTCACAAAAAGCTTTTACTAACGTTAATCAAAAAAGCCACTTAATAACGAAACTAATCGTTAATAGAATACAACTCTATAAGTTAAGGTTGTTGTCTAAGCTTATCACCTAAATTCGCCGTAACTTATAGCACACATGCTATAATCGTGTAAATTCGCTGAGAAATAACAAAATGGCAGCAATATAGAGAAAAGGTGATTAGTAAAAAAAAAAAATTAAAAAAAAAAATTTTTTTGGAAATTTAATAAAATTGTAATAAAATGAAAAAAAAAACAAATGTTATTGGCGGGCTCTAAACAAAATAAAATCACAAAACAAATAAAACAATTACACATCCATACACACAAACTACACTTACCTTTGCTTGTGTCAGCCACATTAGACGGTGAAGGCATTGCGGCAGACACAGTCGCCGTAATGACACCGGAGCTCCCTCCAACAGACTCCATTATGGGTAACTTTATTTAGTTGGATTATTTAATTTTTAATTACAATTCTTTTATTTTGGTAATTATGTCTACACTCTCTATTTTACAACTAATTTGTCAAATAAAATGTTTTTGTTGTAATTTTTTTTTATTCTTTTTCTTGCCAAGAAAAAATCCCGTTTTTATATTCTTTGCTTTTTCTTTTAGTTTTTGTTCATACACAACTCTGTTTTTCTTTTATTTAGTTATTTGTTGACATTTTTTACAAAATTTCAGTTAAGTTTTCAATAAATTGAATTAAAATATTTATAAATTTGATATTTTTTTCACAAATTCTATATCTTGCTTAACAACCCGTGTGAAAATATACTGTGTGTGTGTCTTGTAGCGAAAAAATTTTCTACAACCAATCGCCAATATGGCGGCTTTGTTCGTATTTATTCGTGTCTTGTTTAAATAGCTTGTTTTGTATGTGGGAAAAGAGAAAGTGTTTGGTCGTATCATAGAGGAAAAGAGCCGACATGTGTTGTATGAACTGTCATTCTAGTTGTCAAACATTTAGACGCCATTTTGACTTAAAA
Source organism: Delia radicum (assembly GCA_021234595.1). NCBI lineage: Eukaryota > Metazoa > Arthropoda > Insecta > Diptera > Anthomyiidae > Delia > Delia radicum. The sequence continues at coordinate 133,445,350 of CM037855.1, read as the reverse complement.
ATCATTGCTATATTTTCAGAATATATTTAAAGTGGACCTAGAGTAAATGTTTATAAAAAAAATAAAAATTTTAGTCAAATTACTTCTCTCGGAAAGGTGGACCGGGATGGGATAGTTTTGAAAATAGTATATTTCAGAAATACATTTAACAAAACTCAAGTTCTGAAATTCAATTTAGATTTTTCTGAAATTTAAAGATCTGTTCAAGTTTCGGGAAGGGGGTGGTTAATGTAGGTAGAGCTGGATTCACAATGATGGAACTGAATCCACTCTAAGTACTCTATTGTAAATCCGTCTTCAAATTATTTTGAATAATTTGTTTGGGATACAAACAGAAAATTTAAATTTTAATTAGATGTTTTAATTTCAAACATTTATCTAATCTAAAGAGAGTAACGGAATCCACTCTAAGTACTCTATTATTGTAAATCCGAAAATTATTTTGAATAATTTGTTTGGCATATATACAAAACAAATCTTTAAGTTCTGAAATTTTAATTAGATGTTTTAATTTTAAACATTTGTCTAATCTAATAGTACTTTATTAATAATTACAATAATTAGTTCCTAGCAATACGATCTAAACATAAGAAATCGGTTTTTTTTATCAAAGAACAAATAAAACTATATATAGTTGGCATGGTCATTGACAGTGAATTTTTATAGAAATGTAAAAATACTAAGTACCGGCTACTCGATACTGTCCATTTAAATGGATACTCAGTATTAAAAAAAACTAATCTAGACATTCAGAGTTGTAATTTTGTAAACAATTACACATTTTAGTATGTAGACGTATGGAAATATATTCGCCATTTTTATTTAATTTAAAAAAAATAATATAAATGGTTCCAGATTAATCGTAAATTTGCATTTATATATTTTTACACATAGACGACGGATTTGAAAGTACTCTCTTCAGACAGTGATGCTATAACTTTCGCAACCAAGATATATTGATATAGGTAGTCTTACTAGAACAACAACTACTACAAACAATACAAAAACAACAGGGTTTTGACATTTCAAAATACTCAAGATACAGTCTTTGTACTGTCAAAACCATGTAAGAAATGTCAAAACCAGGTAAGAGGAAGATAAACAGCTGGGCTACTAAAACTACCTTATAAATATATCTTGTACGCAACTATAACAATGGTCGGGGTTTAATACTGGTTACTTTTTAGGTAAGTTATTCGTTCTTAATAATTTATTAATAAAGTTCAGAACATTTGTTTGAATTCTCATAGGAGATATTAAATCAGAAAATACAGATAGGTTTAGCGAACGTTAAAATAGTGCAAACATTTTTAAGATACATTAATTTAAGATATCGCTGATATACACTGGAGCTATATAATATGGTAAATCTTTTTAAGAGAGAATATTTAACCCAAGGAAGTTAATCCTGTTTTTTGCACGTAAAAGTTAATCTAGGCCTAAAAGCCCAAGACAATAATTAAACTATTTTTGTACAGAAAATAATGACATTTGTCTGTAAAAATGCACTTGACTTATAATTTGATATCTTTTTTGTTAAAATAAAACAAAATTAACTACTATTTAATTATTTTAATTGTTTTTTTTTTTTAACAAAAAGTCACTACCTTGGAATATATTTTTTTTTAAAGAAGCTTAAATTTAAGTCAAAAAGGAGGGTTTTCTTTGATATGTGTAAGATAAAATCGATAAAACCTTAATATAGACCCTTCAAATTATTGTTTAAAATAAACAAAAATAAAATTTTGACTTTTTTTGCAGAAGATGAACAAACCTCAACTTTGTGTGCATTTTTCCATATAGTTTTTATTTTTAAACATAAAAACACTAAAAAAAGTACCATATAATTTTTATAAAAAAAACTTACACAAAAGTTAATCTATGTAGGTCTTTTCGACCTATAGCATTTGTTTGATTTAAAAAGAATATACTTTAAACTCATGTTGCAGTAAAAAAGTTTATAATTTTTTATATAAAAAATTATGTATTTTTATATAAATATAAAACATTTAGGTCTAAGGTCAGTTTTTGGAATGTAGATTATCTTTAAACTTAAATTAACGATGTTTGTAAATGGAATACTGCTTCTGAAATATGATTTATTTTATTAAAATAATGGCCAAAACTCTAAACAAAATGGAGTGGTTCCTACAATTTTTTGTTAATATACTTGGAAATGGCAGACAAAAATTTGTTGTCGGATTAACTAAACCCAGTTTAAGTGACATCCCGAAATCTCGGCCAAAAAGACCTAGATTAACTTTCTAGGGTTAATAACACAACGATTACTTTAATGAAAAGTAACTATGTAGATTTATCGATTAACCATAAAGTGATTGTTGTAAAAAACTGTTTTCTAATGTTGTGGGTACTTGATACTAAAAAGTATCTACACGGCAGGGATGGCAAATGGGTTTTTAGATTTTGTACCAAGCAGACCATAAACTTGTACTTTTTGATCATCACGGTACCAAACAAATTTTATAAAGTGTAGTTCGGTTATAACTAGGGCTCGGAATTTAATTCATTTATTATTGAGTTCTATGTACATAAAATATACATTTAAAATTTAAAAATATGCATTTTTGGTTGATTTTTCCAACGTTTTTAACACTTAGTATAATTTTTATATTTTTTGTAGAAATGTCACGAATATTCGGTTACTATTCGTCCTCCTTTTTACAAGATTAACTTTTCAGTCTAAACTCCCTATTAGCGCTTGATAAAACAGTTAATCACAATTTTAATAGGTTTTTTTTTCTGTGTAAATTCCATATAAAGTATAGTTAACTTTTATGTGGAAATGTGTGAAAGAAGTATTCCGATATTTGTTTTAAAGGTGACATCTCTATGTGCTTTGCTTAAAAATTAGTTAGAAATTTGGAAATTGGCGTTAATCACCGTCAGAAAGTTAGTAATTGTATTTTTCTATTATTTTTATAATCGTGATAAAAAAAATATTAAAATAACATCTATAAATTTGTAGAAAAATTAAATATAAATTTGCCAATAACGCAGTTTTTAGTACAATATCAAAAAATGTTCTTAAAAACATGCATTTTAATGCAAAATTGTTGAACCGCAAAGATTGAGGGGACCGACTAAAAATTTCTCAGTTGACCAGTTAGAGAATGTCCCAGTTAAAACTGATAATTTTTACATTAACTAAAATAATAGTTCTTAACTAATTTTTTATACTACGTTTCCACTGAACGTATTTTGGACGTGTTTTGAAATATAACATGTTTTTTTCAAACGTTTTTTTCACCAAAACACATATTTTGCTCAAAACACTAGTTCTAGTTTAAACTAGATATCGATCATATAGTGGTTTGTATAAAATGATACACGAACTTGATTTTGAAATCTAGTTTTAAACTGGATTTCGAGTGTAATGTAAATGCAGCTTAAAATGATACACCGACTAGATAGTAGTATTTTCAACGATCCGTTTATTGTCCGTTTTATATCCGTAAAAAACGGAATCATCCGTTTTCAGCACGACAAAACGGTCCGGAAACGGTCCGTATTTGACGGACTTTAAACGGATTTGAGTCAGTTTTTAGCACGACCCAACGGTCCGTAAACGGTCCGTCATTGACGGACTTGCAACGGATTCGAATCCGTATTCGATGTTCCTTTTAATCCGTTTTCTGGTCCGTATACTGATCCGGAAAACGGTACGGAAACGGACTCCGGATCCGACTATGCTGTACCGAAAACGGCACATAAACGGACCGGATTGTTTGCTGGGTAGTTTATTTTTGACAGATTTTTGAAAATGATGAAATAATTTATTTTTTTGTCGCTGACTAACCCAATATACGAAATACTGTTGGGTTATAGTACTCGATAATTTGCATATGTATTTATTTGCTTACATTTTCAATCACCACGTTTATTTGTTTATATTTCTAAGACCAAGTGCTTCTCTTTACGGTTCTGAGCAAAACGTGGTCAGCAGAAATTGGTTTTTAAGAAAAATTAGCTGTTATATTTGGTTACTCGGAAGTATTGTTAAGTATGGTTACTCGGGAATATTGTTATACTCATGAAGATAAAATTTGTTGCAAACAATTCTTAGCATCAGCTGGGTAGAAGCTCCTTGTACTTGGTAACCCTGGTCGAAACCGATAAAAACAATGACACTTGCAAAATTTTTTGTATGAAAACCGAAGATTAAATGCACTTCAATAAATAAAACAACAATTATAAAAATAAAACTTTTCCACATATAATATCATTATGTCCTCTAGCCAGAATGATTATTTCTACGGTTGGGATTTATTATATAAAACCATCGAAGGAACTGTAAATAAAAAGGATGATTTGCTTATCGCTTTAGTACATTTTGTCCTTACAAAACATTCACAATTCAGATGTATAGGAATTGGAGATGATGTGAGTTGTGGGATAAAGGAAATTTAAATTTAAATTTTAATTTAAATCTATCTTTATTTTCTTTTTTTTAGAAAACTTTACCAGAGGAGGAACAAGACAGCGGCTCTGAATTGCTACCCGATAATTGGAATGATGATGAAAATAATTATGCTTTACGTTATACCTATCAAAAGAAATTGTATATCTTATTGGCCCTGAGAACAGAAGGTTCATTAATTATAACTTTGTTGGATGTGAAAACACGTAAAGTTTCCAATATTGGTTTAGATTCAGAAGAACTAGTTAAAAATACTAAAGGAACTATAATAAAAATGATACCGACAGCATCTCAGTTGGTGGATAGATATCGTAAAGAATTATTAGATCCGGTAAGTTAAGAATTATTAATGATTTTATATGTGAATTTGTATGCTTGTCAAGCCGTCATCTTAAAAAGCATTTCTACTGCATGTACTTAGGATTAAAAAGACATGTTAATATATGAATATTATCCTAGAATAGTATTGATGATGTAAAGTGTGCAAAATACCACTGGGAGTACAATCGCACAGTGGGGTATTTCAAAAACAAATAATTGTAATAAATATAGAACTTATAAACTTCTGATCCGATCGGTATGAATGTAATGGAAAATGTTAATATTTTGAAATATTGTAGTGGGGTCAACCTGTTTTAGTACAGAGTGTACTTACAGGTTATCAAAGTTGACTACATCGTGTATAAAAAATCTTTTGGGGCTTGGAAATTTGAACCGATTTTAAATTTTAGCATGGAGTAATTTAACCCATTTACGGCCGCCGTGCCAATTTGGGAACACTTAGTTATTGAGGGTGTGTAGAAAAAGTATTGATATTTATTAAAAAATATATGCATTAATAATTACTAGGAAGACCTATGGTTAAAAAAAATGTGGAATGAATTAATTTTATTTATTTTTAGTGCCATAATAACCTAATTAATTTGCCCAATAATATAGATGTGGAGGTAGGTTTTTGTTAACAATAATTAAATTGTCCGTGTACAGTTTAAAGTCATAAATTCTTTTATTGGATCAAATTCAATACATTCAATAATCACACAAAATGATTTTTAATTTGATATTTTATATATATCTGATTTTATAACGCATACAATAGTGCTGTGCCAATTTGGGTACAAAGGCTACAAGTATAATATTCTAATATACGAAAACGCATGAATGAGTAACGACTCGAAAACGTCTGTTTCGACGAAGAAGTTTTGTCATGTCCCACTCCTAAGAGTGTTGCCACCTCCGATTCCTGACACACTGGTAACTGACAATGGGTGCGCGGCTAAGGCTCGTCGGGCTTGGGCGGGTGTTCGTTGCAGGAAGCGGACATGGACACAGCTATATTGTACCAGTGCAAAGACAAAACCAAACCGGATCATAAAAGATGTGGGGGTTCCAAATGTTTACATCAAATCATCAGGGTTAGGTTTTAGATGTTAAGAAACCTGAGGCGGCCCTCCCACAGTATCAAATGATACCATACCATGATAACCAAAAAAAAACCTCAAAATTACGGTTACCCCTAATACAGGCTTCATCCACCAAATACCTACCTTCCTCTAATCTTACTTATTCATTTCCAATCTATATCTCGTCAATTCAGGTTTTTGATATCAAAGTTCATGTACATCATTTTATTCAACAGTATTTTATAGTTATTTACGACTATTCTTAAATTTATTACACAATTCAATTCTTATAGCCTAAAAGTCTCTTTACCAGATTACAAATTTTTTCGTATATGCTAAAAACTTATGAGAAAATATTACTGAAATTCATATCGGGTTCAATTTTGAATAGTCATAACTGATAAAATTTGCTCTAGACGTTTTGGTATTTAAATTGAACTTCGCTGAATGCGAAAGTTTCCACGGGTTTAACTGCGACTCAAAAAGGGGACCTGACGATAGCGCTATTGTATAGGGTCTTTTTGGGAGATGGGTACGAAGCAGCGTAAACAAAAATTTAAAAAAAATTATTAGTTCTCTTGTTTTTTTTTTTTTTCTTTTATGACATGTTCAAATTTAAACTGCCCGAATTTATTACACTGATAGAAATTTGTGCGTAGCATTAATGAATTCCTTCATTAATCCAATGAATTTTTTTCATAAAAAAAGTCCCCAAAGAAACGTTTCATTCAATCAATGAAATGTATTTCATTAAATCAATTTTTATGAATAGTTTCATTGACCCAATGAAAATTTCATAAAGTATATGAAATTTTTTTTTATTAATCCTAGACTATCGTTGCTAAAGCTCATAATTTTTGACGAATTCGAAAAAGATAGAATTTTAAAAGTAGCTGATTAGATTTCAGAATGAAAATTATAAATTTTGAAAATAAAATTTTTTATTAATAACATAGAAATATCTTAATTATTGTATTTTTTTTAAATTATGTGTATTAAGAACTTTAATGATTAAAAAAAAAACCCGTTTGAATATAATTAACAGGTAGTAAAATATTAAAAGCTGAACTAAAAAGAAACAATTTTAATTTATTTCTGTTTTTATTGTTTTATTTTTTTTAAGATGACATATTTTCTTATATGTCGGTACCAAATATGTAATTTTTTTATTTTATCGATCTGGCTTGGAATTCTGTAGAACGATCTGACGATTATAGTACACTTTTGTAGTTAAATTACGACCATATCAGATAAAAATGTTAAATATTGTTAACAATGTTATCAAAAAAATAAAAAAAATTTATTATCGTTTAGCATAACGTTTTCGTGTAACATCTTCAAAACGATAACAATTTATTTAGGTCTCGATTTGAACAAAACTCTATCGTTTTTCTTAGAAAATCTGTTCCCGGGAATTTAGTGACCAACTTTTCAAATTCGTCAAAAGCTGTTAGCTCTAGGCAAACTCAATAAAAAATTTATTTATATCCAAGTTTGGTTAATTCTGTTTAAATGGAATTTTTCAGTTTTTTTTTTTTTTTATTTTTCTTATCACAAGTCAAAATTTTAATTGGAAAAAGAGTTGAAAATCTTTCATTGATTTAATGAATTTCTTTTATGAAATTATGGAAAATCATACAAAATGTTAATGAAAAAAAAACACCAATATTAATGAATCTTCATTCAGTCAAGGAAACCCTTCATTAAAACAATGAATCGATTTTAATGAAGTCGTTTCATCAATACTACGAAGGAAAACTCTGTCAGTGCAATACAAATGCAAAAAACAAAATATTTGAAGATTAGATAGGTATAAACACGTTTGATTACAACTTTGTCTTGAATCCAAAAAAAAATTTTCTCATACACCAATTTGCAAAAGTCAACAGGTGTCATTGAATATTTAAGCTCAAATTTGAATTAAGATAAAAAGGAAAATTGACATTGAACCAACGTGTTTACGAACACTTTTCCAAAATTTCCAAATATCGAATCACAATGAATTATTGAATTAAAGTTTTTCTTTTTTTTTTTTTAAGAAATATTTCAAATACTTAACAATTTAAGAACATTTTCGAAGGTTTCTAAATCTTAAAGCCAAAATTACTTATTAAATTAAGTTATTTTTCCAAAAAAAATAAATTTTTCAAATATTTAAAAATTTTAGTCAAATGCCTGAAGAATTTAAGATGCTTAATTTAAAAATATCTTAAAATTCTATTTATTGCTAATAAATTTACTTCGATTTGCTCAATTCTCATTGTCCGAAATTCAAAAAAAAACATCCGAATTTCAGAAAACTTGAAATGCCGAAGTTTGTATAATAGCATTTAAATTTTATACCCGCAAAAATAAGTTTAGATAAAACTTGTTCAATATTCTTTGGAATTTTAATTGGCCTTTCCAATATTAACTATAACACTACCGACCGGTACAACGTACCACAAGTGTAAAGTAACTCGTAACTCTGTTACCTTGGAATTCAAAAAAAAAAATGGCGTTGGTATTTTACCTACAAATATCTTAAGGAAGGGCTTAGGAAATTGTGTAAAATTTCCCAAATCACTACAATTTTGGCCCAAAATGTTTTAAAAATAAAATCAAAATTTTACTTATCTTTTCCACTATAACCGTCGCCAAATGGTGTTGGTGCTTCGTTGGTTGATGGTGAACACTATGTGCTGCCGTGGCGGTGTTGTTGTTGGGTTGGTTCCCGCGTTGCTGGTGTTGTGCTGGCTATAGCGTTGCTTGAGCTGCTGATGTTGGTGTTGCTGGAGCTGCTGATGTGGGTGTTACTGGAGCTGCTGATGTTGTTTTTGCTGGAGCTGCTGATGTTTTTGTTGCTGGAGCTGCTGATGTTGTTGTTGCTGGAGCTGCTGATGTTGTTGTGGCTGGAGCTGCTGATGTTGTTGTTGCTGGAGCTGCCGATGTTGTTGTGGCTGGAGCTGCTGGTGTTGTTTTTGTTCGAGCGGCTACCACCTGTTGCCGTAATTGCACCTGCAGCAGTTATTGTGCCTGATGCACCACAATTGCTACCTGTCGTCCAGTGGCCTTCGCGGATGTTGCCACCAATTGATGCGGCTGTTGGGGTTGAGCTGCTCGTAGTCTTGTTGGTAATTTGTTGGGTAGGATGACTTGTTGCGTTAAGACTTGAGCAGGTTATTGTAGATGTTGCTGGTGTGGCGTATAGACTACCTCAATGGTGGCTGAATTAAAATGCCATCAACTTACTTGTTGTAAAACGCTAACCATCCGAAAATAAAAAAACACGTCCTATCACGCTGAAGACCAACCGGAAAAGAAAGTTACACCTCCATTTTCAGTCGTATTTGACATCTGCCAACTGCAGCCATCTTTGCCCTTTTTGACCAGTGCTGCCAATTTTTTGTAATCATGCAGTGTTGCATTTAGAGATTCTGGCGTATCATTGCCCGAGCAAAAAAAAACTCCTAAGATTGGAATTGCCAATCGCCTTAGCAAATTTTAAATAGCAAAAAAAATTGTCATAAAAGTGGAACACTACACACCCTCTTACCCGGTGGAGAATTCTTTATCATATTAGCAAATCATATTTGCTAATATGATAAAGGCTGACATCGAAACTTGTTTTATGCCTTCAAATCCTTTGCATGAAATACGCCAATCGGTTTCCCCTGTAAGGTCTCGATTTCGTACAAACAATTTCCTACAACCCTCGCTATGCGACATTTAATAAATTTTCGACAAAGTTTCGCGGATATTTGCTTTGCAAAATCCGAAAGCTGGAAATTACGCCTAAAAACTTCCTGGCCCACTCCAAATTTGGTTGTCCGGCATCTGACGTTATATTTTCTCGCGTTGGTTTCGTATGCCTTATGTAGGTTATCTCGGATATTGTCCCGAACTACTTCCATAAATTCATGCCGGTTTACGAACCGCGTTTCTGAGTCGTCAACCAGGTTCAACCGTCGCGCCAGTTTATACGTTGAAGCGTGTGTCACCATATTGACTCCAAAGAGAGCGAAGTATGGCGTCATTCCTATCGCGGTATGGACGGCCGACCTCAACGCGCACTCGATTTCACACAAATGAAGATCCCATTCTTGGTGATTTGTATCCAAATACGAACGGATTGCGGCCAAGATGGACTGGTTCACACGTTCAGACGCGTTTGCCTGAGGAGCGTAATTACCCGTACGCAAATGATCTATACCAAAACTATCCATTAACTCTTTAAACTCTTTACTTATAAATTGTGCCCCGTTGTCTGACACTAAGGTCTCTGGACACCCGAATTTATAGAAAACTTCGCGCATTAAAAAGTCGATAACATTTTTGGCGGTAGCCTTCGTCATGGCTTTCAATAACACAAACTTCGAAAAATAGTCCAAGACTATAAAAATATAGCAATTACCGCGTTTGGAACGTACGTATGGACCGAGGAAATCAATGTGAATTCGTTGGAAAGGTCTTACTACTTCGACCTCCTTACCCATTGGTGGTTTTAATACTAAATTAGCCGGTTTCGATTCCTTGCAAGTTTCACATTTATTGATAAAATTCCGAATCTGTAAATTCATGTGTGGCCAATACATATATTCGCGAATTCTCCTAATGGTCTTACCGATTCCGCCATGTGCGAAATTTGGTGGTTCGTGCGCGTTTCGAATTATATTCTCGGTTAACGCTGCCGGTATCCATAGTTTCCACGAGTGGTCTTCGTGTGGCCCGATGCCATTATAAAAATTGTTGCGTTTGTACACAAACTTATCTATAACTCGGATATCTGGTAAACTCGATCTTTCTCCCTCAACCGTTTTTATCAATTCAAGATAGTCTTCTGACTGAAATTCTTTCGAGGACAAATCCACGAACGGCCTACAATCAATACTTTCCAGCGCGTATCGCGACAGGGTGTCCGGTACTATATTTTGAGTTCCCTTTCTATGACGAATCTCGAAGCTAAACCCTTGGAGTTGCAGACTCCACCGCGCTAAACGCCCACTTAAGTCTTTTTGTGACATTAGCCACTTGAGGCTCGAATGATCGGTGATAACTATAAAATTCATTAATTCAATATAAGGTCGAAAACGTTTAATTGCCGAAACTACAGCTAAGCACTCACGCTCAGTCACTGAGTAGTTTTTCTGTGCCGCTGTTAGTTTTTTAGAAAAATATGCTATGGGGTGTTCACCCCCGTCGTCATCTTCCTGGAAAAGGACAGCGCCTAATCCTACATCAGATGCATCACATTGTACAAAGAAGCATTTCTCAAAATTGGGATTTGTAAGTACTGGAGACGATATCAAACTTGTTTTCAAATGATCAAAAGCATTTTTAGCCTGGTCCGAAAACTCAAACTTTTTACCCTTTTTCAAAGTTTCGCAAATCGGTGCGGTGATGGTGGCGTAGTCATGTATGAACCGCCGGTACCAACCGGTGGTTCCCATGAAGCTACGAACCTGTTTAGGGGTAGTCGGATATGGCATATCCAGGATAGCGTGAATCTTATCAGGGTCGGGCCTAACCGAACCTTCGCCAACGATATAACCCAAATATTTCAACTCTCTACAACAAAATTTGGACTTAGCGACATTGATCGTTAAACCGGCGCTATCGAGACATGAGGCCACTTCATTCAAGCAGTCGATGTGATCGGCAAAGTTGGAAGATACCACCAGCAAATCATCAAGGTAAACAAACACCTTTTCCCGCAATCGCCCTGGAATAACCTTGTCCATTAAACGACATAACCTTTGGGCTGCGTTACACAGACCAAAAGGCATGACCGTGAACTGGTACAAGGGTCTTCCAGGCACAGTGAAGGCTGTTTTTTCACGGCTTGATTCTGCCAGTGGGATCTGCCAAAATGCGTCCTTTAAATCTATGCTTGAAATGAAGTGGGTGTCTCCCAGACGACTCAGAAGACCTTCAATATGAGGAAGAGGATATGCGTCTTTCACTGTTAGTTCATTGAGTCGGCGAGCGTCTAGGCATATCCGAACCTTTTCACCCTTTTGGACAAAAGTGACTCGGTTATTCCATGGACTCTCGCTGGGCTCAATTACCCCCAGCGAAACCATCCTATCCAATTCTGCATACATCAGTTTCTGAACCGCTGGCGAAACCGGATAGTGCCTCTCTTTCACGGGTACCGCTGTCCCCGTGTCTATAACATGAGTTTCCAAAAATGTCTTCCCCAATCCTTTATGCGTGAAGCATGGAAACTTGCAAATGACATATTTCAAAATTTGTTGCTGTTTTGTATCGAGTTGATGCATTCTAGGAAAATTATTTTCCAAATCTTCGTCGAGTTGAATTTCATTAGTGGATAATTCACTAATATCTAACTTTATCAATTTAAAAATCCTCATAAATCCTGCTCCTAGGTAAAGTTTGTACTTCAACGTTGGTACTAAAAAGAAATCAATTGGGTGCGACATTCCATTAAACGTAATAATGGACCTTACACGACCTATTATCGGATTCGGATAACCATCCGCTACGCTAATCGAAGACCTATATGGGTGAACTAACAAATTCGCCTTTTCGACAAAATCTAAACAACCTTTTCCCAGCACTGTCATCATTGCTCCGCTGTCCAGCATTCCTTCAATTGGAGTGCCGTTTATGTTAATAGTTGTATAAAACCGGCCATCCACTCCTTCATGTAAAGTCGAAGATGCTATCTCCTTTCGAAGTTGTTTTCGCTTTTCGTAACGTTGTCTGGCTTTCTTAATTTTCTCGGAAGTTTCCCCAAAAATACGGTTTCTAGCTTTAGTATACTCTTGCATTCTTACGTGCCAAGGTTTTCTAACCGGAATCTCCAAATTGTTCTCAAGAATTGATGTAGCCGGTTGATCCTTCTTCAAAATCGTCACTGGGTTTAATAAAGCTTTGATATTTGACGACTCCTTAAAACTTGGGTTATCGCTTTGCCCTACCTCAGAAAATCCTTGTGAACCTTGAACTCTAGGTAAAAATTGATTATCAGGTGAGCTTAGTAAATCGGTTGAACTTTTAATGTCCGGTAAAATTTGTAAATCTGGTAAAACTTGTAAATCCGATGAAATTTGTAAATCGGGTGAAATTTGTAAATCTGGTGAAATTGTTTTCTCTAACCCTTTGTTGGAAATTATTGTGTCGTCTGTTGACTTTGGGTTGCTACATTCTTGGAACGGGCCTCCAACCCGGTACGAGGACCGTTCGTACTTCGGTTTCCCTGACAAACTGGACATTTTGGTGTGACAGTATTGTCATAACCGCATTTAAAGCAAAATAATCTTCTCCTTTCCGATGGACAATCCATAAACATATGTCCATCTTCCTTGCAATTCCAACAGACTAGTTTACGTTCTCTTGTTATCGCATTAATTTCAAATAATTCCTCGGCTAACTCAGGTTCAACCGAAATCTCATTAATTTGCCTATTTGGGTACCTCGAACTAAAATTCCGCTGATTATTCAGCATATTTTCGGCTCTTCTAGCCTCTGCTCTAAAATGATCTAACCCAAAAGGTCTTACAGCAAAAAGAAGTTGCATCATTGATTGTTTAAGGTTATTCTTCATGATATCTACCAGGTCTTGTTCTCTAATTGGGTTGCTTTGCTGATTTCGTAAGTGTAACACTGCACTACAAAATTCGTCGAAAGTCTCATTGGGCTGCTGACGCCTATCTAAGATTTTTCGCTGAATGTCAAAGTCACTCTCGAATCGGTGGAAATATTTAATTAAAGCTGTTTTAAAAACTATCCAATCATAAACGTTAGGATTCATTCTCCTATAGTCCCATAACCAATCTAAAGCTGCTTTGCGAAGAAAATGATGCATATTTTTAAGAACGTCGGGCCATGGAACTCTAAAATAAGATTGAAGAGTCTCTACCCTAAAGACAAAATCTTCTACACTAAGCGTCTTAGTTGTGCCATCAAATTCTAAGCCCCATTTATCGATTCTTCTAGAGGTGTCTGAAAAATGTCTTGAATTTTCATTTTGACTTTGATAATTCCAGTGGTGTGTGTGGATATATTGCTGGTGTTGAGCTGAGGGAGCTGACTGAGAATTAAAAGTTGGGATTTGCTGATTCGTTAGTGGAGGTGGTATACTTCGATTTGGAATTGACTGTTGTTGAGTTGTCAACTCTGGTGGATTATTAAATAAAACATTCTGTTGTTGAGTAGGCCTTGGTGGCGGATTACTAAAAGATAAGCCGTGTTGATTTAACGACGGAGGTGGATTAGAAAAAGCAATTGGTGTTGTTTGAGTTGTTCCTGTGGGTACATGGCTATATTCGGGAATACGTAGCTGAGACAAGGGTTGCTGCGAAGTATAAAAACTAGAACGGTATGGATTCACGTTGGGAGGAGGTACACTTAAATCCGGTTGGTTGTTTTGACCAAGGGTTGACCCAACATTGTTTTCCTGTGATAAAGCATTTATGGTTGCCCTTACGAGTCTCGGAATTAATGCCTCTATCCTTTCCTCTACTGAACGCATAACCTCCATTTGACCTAGTCCCCTCAACGCTAGTTCACGCTGTCGCTGATTTTCAACACTAACGGTTTCCCTATTCCCAGTTGTCACATTACTATTCTCCGGATAATATACTGATGAGTTACCCGATGCTCCATTTTCTCTGTTCAATGTTTGCTCGAATCCGTGAAAATCTGACCCCTCCGACGAAAGGTTCAAAGCACTTCCCGGTGGTACCGATTGTATATTGTCCGGATATCGACCAGCTAAAGTTGTTGTGACTGACGCCACTGTTGACGCTGCTGAAATAGCTGTTGGTGTATTACTAACCGTTGTAGCTGGAGCCGCAGCTGTTGTTGTAGTTGGTGGACTCATTTTGTTACCCGTAGCAAAAATCCAAAATAAAAAATCACGGCTAACTATAAAAAATCACGACAATCTATGGCCAACACTCTACCGAAACTTTAATGACCAAAACTCGAAACAATTTGAATGACCTAATTACAACAATAGTGAAATGTCAAAGCTGTTAAATTGGTAACCAAGCAAAGTATCTAACAGACAAATAAAAGCAAAATAAAAAAAAAATAACGAACCCATACGGATTGTTAGCTTACTTCAAAGTCTTACTCAAGTAAACCCGAAACGAAGAAGAGCCTAAGTTCTATTGGAATTTCCTCAAAACAGATCTCGAGTCCGTTTCTGTATACCTTTAATTAAGAATAAGACTGCGAATTTAAAGATATAAAGGGAAATCGACACGCTGAACTCACTCTGTCCCGCGGTAGAAGCACCAAAGTGGCACGAGCCAGCGAAGGCAATCCCCGTTTGTAACCTCGTCAAAAACCTGTATGCAGGAGCCGATTTAGCCTCGAGACCAAACCGATTCCCAGTTTTTCGGAGTGCTACAAACAGGCTGTGTACGCCCAAAACGTACGTAATAAAATCCCTCTTTATTTAACGTATCTAAAAAGAGTTTACCAAAAACGTCAGAGGACAAAACACTCTAGGGGTTTTATTCCTCTACCGCACTATGCGGATTTAAACAAATTTGTGAACGCCCCTGAAGGCAACTCGAGCAGTAAATCTTACGTTTGAAACTATTTTCCGTATTTGAGACTTAGAAAACAGGAGACCAAAATATTAAAACACGTGTTTCAATACTGCGGAATCCTTATTTCGATCACCAACACCAAAATTTTCAAACTAAATATAAAAATGTAATTTAGTAGAGCCAAAAATTTAAGAAAAAGTAAAAAGAAATTGTTAGTAAAAAAAAACAAATTTTATTCTACTATGTCTTGAAATCGACAAGTAAATTCAAAATAAAATGAATTCTCCAACTGTAGAATGTTGAACAAAATTTTAAACAAATCTGTTGGTGCCCTAATTTATGACGATTCAAGTCCGAGGATTTGGACTGTTATTCAAAATTTGTTTGGGGTAATAATCTTTCGATATGAGATTTCGATAGGCGTAAATTTATGATTATAACTAACTCAAATTATACTATAAATAGTGTTATGGAAATGGAAATTTGGAAAATAATAAAAATAAAAATGAAATAATCATAAAAAAATATATAAAATAACGAGATAATAAAAAAATAAAAAAAACTAGCTACAAAAACAAAATTCAAATGAGAAATATAAATCGATGTAATCGAAAGGCTTTACCTCAAATTGTCGCTTTCCGACAAGACTCTTGAATGTTGTACTCAAAACTTTAAATTAACCTCAATATAGATTTCAGATGCTGTACAATGAATTTAGAAGATGTTGGAAGGTATTTGGCTGATGAAGCGCGTAAAAAAAAATAAAAAAAATGATTTGAACAAAACAAGGGTTGTGATATAGCATACTAACGTCATAAGTTCAAAGATTACGGTACTCATTTACTGTAGTTAATTCCAAATGTTGCTACAAGAAAGTTTTCTCTAAAACTGACCGGACTCACAATTGGCCTAAACTATAACGATCCTTCTTCACTTCACGTCGCAATTAGCGTCACTAAATCATAGCCCACTAAGACTTACGCAAAAAGAAAAACCTACTGACAAGATTTGATATTGTCGCAAATGAACAGCCTAAATATTAGATTACTGAACATGACTTACAAAATAAATCTGATCAACTCGTAAATGCATTTCCGCTTTTACCGACAAATTCTATCACTTCTGACTCAAACGTCGCTAATACCACTAAATTTTACAAAAATTAAGTTCCCTTTCGGGCCCCACGTTGGGCGCCAAATAACTGTCATGTCCCACTCCTAAGAGTGTTGCCACCTCCGATTCCTGACACACTGGTAACTGACAATGGGTGCGCGGCTAAGGCTCGTCGGGCTTGGGCGGGTGTTCGTTGCAGGAAGCGGACATGGACACAGCTATATTGTACCAGTGCAAAGACAAAACCAAACCGGATCATAAAAGATGTGGGGGTTCCAAATGTTTACATCAAATCATCAGGGTTAGGTTTTAGATGTTAAGAAACCTGAGGCGGCCCTCCCACAGTATCAAATGATACCATACCATGATAACCAAAAAAAAACCTCAAAATTACGGTTACCCCTAATACAGGCTTCATCCACCAAATACCTACCTTCCTCTAATCTTACTTATTCATTTCCAATCTATATCTCGTCAATTCAGGTTTTTGATATCAAAGTTCATGTACATCATTTTATTCAACAGTATTTTATAGTTATTTACGACTATTCTTAAATTTATTACACAATTCAATTCTTATAGCCTAAAAGTCTCTTTACCAGATTACAAATTTTTTCGTATATGCTAAAAACTTATGAGAAAATATTACTGAAATTCATATCGGGTTCAATTTTGAATAGTCATAACTGATAAAATTTGCTCTAGACGTTTTGGTATTTAAATTGAACTTCGCTGAATGCGAAAGTTTCCACGGGTTTAACTGCGACTCAAAAAGGGGACCTGACGATAGCGCTATTGTATAGGGTCTTTTTGGGAGATGGGTACGAAGCAGCGTAAACAAAAATTTAAAAAAAATTATTAGTTCTCTTGTTTTTTTTTTTTTCTTTTATGACATGTTCAAATTTAAACTGCCCGAATTTATTACACTGATAGAAATTTGTGCGTAGCATTAATGAATTCCTTCATTAATCCAATGAATTTTTTTCATAAAAAAAAGTCCCCAAAGAAACGTTTCATTCAATCAATGAAATGTATTTCATTAAATCAATTTTTATGAATAGTTTCATTGACCCAATGAAAATTTCATAAAGTATATGAAATTTTTTTATTAATCCTAGACTATCGTTGCTAAAGCTCATAATTTTTGACGAATTCGAAAAAGATAGAATTTTAAAAGTAGCTGATTAGATTTCAGAATGAAAATTATAAATTTTGAAAATAAAATTTTTTATTAATAACATAGAAATATCTTAATTATTGTATTTTTTTAAATTATGTGTATTAAGAACTTTAATGATTAAAAAAAAAACCCGTTTGAATATAATTAACAGGTAGTAAAATATTAAAAGCTGAACTAAAAAGAAACAATTTTAATTTATTTCTGTTTTTATTGTTTTATTTTTTTTAAGATGACATATTTTCTTATATGTCGGTACCAAATATGTAATTTTTTTATTTTATCGATCTGGCTTGGAATTCTGTAGAACGATCTGACGATTATAGTACACTTTTGTAGTTAAATTACGACCATATCAGATAAAAATGTTAAATATTGTTAACAATGTTATCAAAAAAATAAAAAAAATTTATTATCGTTTAGCATAACGTTTTCGTGTAACATCTTCAAAACGATAACAATTTATTTAGGTCTCGATTTGAACAAAACTCTATCGTTTTTCTTAGAAAATCTGTTCCCGGGAATTTAGTGACCAACTTTTCAAATTCGTCAAAAGCTGTTAGCTCTAGGCAAACTCAATAAAAATTTATTTATATCCAAGTTTGGTTAATTCTGTTTAAATGGAATTTTTCAGTTTTTTTTTTTTTTTATTTTTCTTATCACAAGTCAAAATTTTAATTGGAAAAAGAGTTGAAAATCTTTCATTGATTTAATGAATTTCTTTTATGAAATTATGGAAAATCATACAAAATGTTAATGAAAAAAAAACACCAATATTAATGAATCTTCATTCAGTCAAGGAAACCCTTCATTAAAACAATGAATCGATTTTAATGAAGTCGTTTCATCAATACTACGAAGGAAAACTCTGTCAGTGCAATACAAATGCAAAAAACAAAATATTTGAAGATTAGATAGGTATAAACACGTTTGATTACAACTTTGTCTTGAATCCAAAAAAAAATTTTCTCATACACCAATTTGCAAAAGTCAACAGGTGTCCATTGAATATTTAAGCTCAAATTTGAATTAAGATAAAAAGGAAAATTGACATTGAACCAACGTGTTTACGAACACTTTTCCAAAATTTCCAAATATCGAATCACAATGAATTATTGAATTAAAGTTTTTCTTTTTTTTTTTTTTAAGAAATATTTCAAATACTTAACAATTTAAGAACATTTTCGAAGGTTTCTAAATCTTAAAGCCAAAATTACTTATTAAATTAAGTTATTTTTCCAAAAAAAATAAATTTTTCAAATATTTAAAAATTTTAGTCAAATGCCTGAAGAATTTAAGATGCTTAATTTAAAAATATCTTAAAATTCTATTTATTGCTAATAAATTTACTTCGATTTGCTCAATTCTCATTGTCCGAAATTCAAAAAAAAACATCCGAATTTCAGAAAACTTGAAATGCCGAAGTTTGTATAATAGCATTTAAATTTTATACCCGCAAAAATAAGTTTAGATAAAACTTGTTCAATATTCTTTGGAATTTTAATTGGCCTTTCCAATATTAACTATAACACTACCGACCGGTACAACGTACCACAAGTGTAAAGTAACTCGTAACTCTGTTACCTTGGAATTCAAAAAAAAAAAATGGCGTTGGTATTTTACCTACAAATATCTTAAGGAAGGGCTTAGGAAATTGTGTAAAATTTCCCAAATCACTACAATTTTGGCCCAAAATGTTTTAAAAATAAAATCAAAATTTTACTTATCTTTTCCACTATAACCGTCGCCAAATGGTGTTGGTGCTTCGTTGGTTGATGGTGAACACTATGTGCTGCCGTGGCGGTGTTGTTGTTGGGTTGGTTCCCGCGTTGCTGGTGTTGTGCTGGCTATAGCGTTGCTTGAGCTGCTGATGTTGGTGTTGCTGGAGCTGCTGATGTGGGTGTTACTGGAGCTGCTGATGTTGTTTTTGCTGGAGCTGCTGATGTTTTTGTTGCTGGAGCTGCTGATGTTGTTGTTGCTGGAGCTGCTGATGTTGTTGTGGCTGGAGCTGCTGATGTTGTTGTTGCTGGAGCTGCCGATGTTGTTGTGGCTGGAGCTGCTGGTGTTGTTTTTGTTCGAGCGGCTACCACCTGTTGCCGTAATTGCACCTGCAGCAGTTATTGTGCCTGATGCACCACAATTGCTACCTGTCGTCCAGTGGCCTTCGCGGATGTTGCCACCAATTGATGCGGCTGTTGGGGTTGAGCTGCTCGTAGTCTTGTTGGTAATTTGTTGGGTAGGATGACTTGTTGCGTTAAGACTTGAGCAGGTTATTGTAGATGTTGCTGGTGTGGCGTATAGACTACCTCAATGGTGGCTGAATTAAAATGCCATCAACTTACTTGTTGTAAAACGCTAACCATCCGAAAATAAAAAAAACACGTCCTATCACGCTGAAGACCAACCGGAAAAGAAAGTTACACCTCCATTTTCAGTCGTATTTGACATCTGCCAACTGCAGCCATCTTTGCCCTTTTTGACCAGTGCTGCCAATTTTTTGTAATCATGCAGTGTTGCATTTAGAGATTCTGGCGTATCATTGCCCGAGCAAAAAAAAACTCCTAAGATTGGAATTGCCAATCGCCTTAGCAAATTTTAAATAGCAAAAAAAATTGTCATAAAAGTGGAACACTACAGTTTTTGAAATGATCGCTAATCTTAGCCAGTTGTACGCGAGTCAAAATAATCTACACAACTTTACAGTCACCGTTGCAGAGCTAAAGATTTTCTTTGGTATACTTATTCTATCTGGATACCACAAACTTCCAAGGGAAAGCATGTATTGGAGTTTAGATGAAGATATAGGAGTAGAAGTTGTGTCAAATTCTATGTCCAGGAATAGGTTTAAAGAAATAAAGAGAAATTTGCACGTTGTCGATAATAATGAAGCTTCAAACACCACTGGCAAAATGTTCAAGTTACGCAAACTTTCAGATGTTCTTATCATAAAGTTCAAACCAATTTGGCGTTTTCCACGAACATATTTCTATCGACGAGTCTATGGTTAAATATTATGGTCGTCATTCAGCAAAGCAGTATATTAGATGCAAACCAGTTCGTTTTGGCTATAAAAATTGGATCGCAGCAAGTTCCTCTGGATACTGCTACTCTTTTGATATTTACTGTGTCAGATCACTAACTCTGTTTCTGAGCCATTGGGTACTAGCGTTGTCAAAATGCTGCTTGATAAATTATCGACGAACCCCGCCAATCACAAAGTCTATTTTGATAATTTTTTTACAAGTTGCGACTTGATGAATGATTTACGTAATTTAGGTTACCGTGCTACAGGAACAATAAGAGATAAATGTCCCCTGACAAATGTAAAAGAGATGATGAAAAAACCAAGAGCAGAGTTCGATTATAGGTTTGATAAAACTAACGAGATATTATTGGTCCGCTGGAAGAATAACAGTATTTGCACAATGGCTACCAATCATGATTCTTATGAACCAGCAGGATTTGTTAAAAGATGGTGTTCCCAATAAAACAAAAATCTGATATGCAGATCCCATACATGTTTCAAAATTACAACAAGGGCATGGGCGGAGTTGATTAAATGGATCAATCCATATCATTATACAGAATCGGCATTCATGGTAAAAATGGTGGTGGGGTTTATTTACATACATGATAGATATGGCTGTGTCAAATGCTTGGCGCTTGCATGTATGGAAAACAGCATGGGCCAGTTACTATTTCTACGAACTATAGCTAGATTTTACCTAAAGCAATCACCAAAAAAAAAACGCGCTACTGCTCGTCCTTCGTCATCAAATATTGAAGGCTTACAGCTAGACGGCGCTGTAAGCTTCCAAAACGTGTACGTTGTGTCATCTGCCAGAATAGAAGCCGTTGGAGTCGCGAAAAAATGCAAGAAAACAATTTGCATTGACAAAGGATGCTTTTCAAAATTTCACTCATAAGTGGCCACTGTTCCAATTTGTGTACACACCTTTTATGTCCTGAACATTTTTTTCTTTTTATTTTATTTTTTGTTTTCCTGTTTTTTATACTCCTAATTTTATATAAATAAAGAATTTTTTAAAGTTTTCCTTGTCGTTTTGTTTTGGCTTTAAATGGGTTAAGTTCCCGAGTAAGAAAGTTTGGAACAAGTGCAGTTTAACAACATAGCTCCGATTTTTTTATTTCTTTACCCCTAATAGTAATTTTTGAACTGATTTAAATAATAAAACTTTTTTTTGTCGGCGACGCCTCTTACGGCTGGGGAGGGCATTAAAGTTTCTAACTATAATAGTTTTTTTAATTATCTTGTAATGTAATGTTACGTGTATTATTTAAGGTTCCCTATAGCCCAATTCTATATTTTTATAGCTGTGTGGGGGTCAGCTTATAAATAGGCGTTCAAAAGAACTGCCAAAATATTGAGACTCAAAAAAGTAAGAACACAGTTATTAGTGTTGTTTGAACTCTAAATAGAAGTCTGTTTTATTTACAAATTTACATGTCTTATATACTATTCTTACAATCTAACTTATTGTCTAGTATTGAGTGATTTTAGGAATCACTCAATTTATTTTTATTCTTAATTACTTTTATTCATTGTTTTCTTATCGTCAACATACGGTCATCAGATATTTGAGTGCAAGTAAAAGAATGCGGTCATAGGTGTCGCTAGACTGTTACTTGATGCCACTTGTATGGTATTTACTCTACAGTATTTGAGACGGTATGTTGAGAAATCAATATTAGTGGTTGGTATGCAGTGTACGCTTAAGGAGTACACTACACCCTTACCCTTAAGAGAAAAATTATAAAAGTATTTAATTTTTTAATTTTCTATATTTTTGGTTAACTTATGAATAATTTTATAATGTATATTAATGTATTATATATATATATTTGTTTTTAATATTAATTCTTATATAACTTTGTTTCTATTAATGATAAGTTTTTATTATTCACTAGTTCTTAATGCTATATAGGGTTTTAATTGATTATTATGTATTTCTTTTTCTTTTCCATTGTAATCTATTATTGTATTTACACCATTATTCCTAATTATTTTGTAAGGTCCTTTATATGGACTTTGGTTCTTTTTCCTATTTCCTACTTTGACTAAAACTAAGTCTCCTATCTTTAAATTTAATTTATTGTTGTATCTATTTTCTAATATTCTTTTCTCTTTTGTTCTAATTGTTAATTCTTTATCTCTGTTTAAAGAATATTGTAATTTACGTTTTAGCTCTATGGCATAATCATCGTAATTATATATTTTAGTTTCTTTTGTGTCATATATTTCAGATGGCAAACATGGTAGTCTTCCATATACAAGTTCAAATGGCGTGTAGCCAGTGTCTATATGGGGTGCCGTGTTGTAGGCAAAAGTAAAATATGGAATCCATTTATCCCATTCGTAATCAGTTGCTGATGTTAGCAAGAATTCATTTAAGACTCTATGATTTCTTTCTAATGACCCAATTGTCTCATGGTGGTAAGGTGTAGAAAAGGTCTGTTTAATTTCAAGTAGTGAACATATATTACGCAAAAAATTCGTTTGCAAATTCTGTACCGTTGTCTGATTTCAGTACTTTGCATTACCAAATTTTAGAATTAGGTGTTCGACTATTGTTTTTGCGGTTGTTAGTGCATCTTTCGTTGCCATGGGGTGTGCAATAACGAATTTTGTTAGTTCGCATTGTATGGTCAAAATATATCTGTATTCATTCGAAATTCGAAGAGGTCCTACTGTGTCAATTGATACTATTTCAAAACTGTTACTTGGAGTGTTTGTCAATGTAAGTGGTTCCTTAATGTGTTTAGTTTGCTTGTTTTTGTTGCATTTGTCACAATATTTTACAAATTGCTTTACCATCTTGTTCATGTTTTTCCAGATGTAACGTTGTTTTAGTTTTATAATTGTCTTTCTTATTCCTAAGTGCCCTGCATGTGTGGCATTGTGGAATTCGTCGATTAGTTTGTATTTTAGAATTTCTTCTGTGATTCTTTTGGGCTTATTATATATTAATATTTTTAGTTGAGGATCCTTGTTATTTATTTTTATCTTTACATATGCTTCTATCAATTCCTTTTTACTGTAATTTTCAAATATTTTATCTTCACTTGCAAGTGCTAATTCTTTTATATTCTCTTTATTCATTTTTGATATCAGTTTCTTCAGTATCGAATCTAGTTTCGCTGAATTTTCACCGTATCTTGCTAGCTTTGTATTATTTATAATTTGGGTACGTAATTTCTTCTTAGTCAAAACTGGTTTTGATGAATTATCGTTACGACCTATGTGCACTATATTATTTTCAATAGATATATCTTTCTCATTTATTTCTTCAATTGTATTAAATTGCAGTTTCTTCATATTTTTATGTCATTAACGGATATGCATTCCCATATTTGAAGTTGATCAGACTTCTGAGAATCACATTTTTCCATGTCGTTCTTACGTCTTCTATTCTTGTTTTCCTCATTTTCTTTATTTTTTTATTATGTTTTCCTCATTGCGTTTCTTATTGTTCATTGCCCTTGTTATAACTAATTTGTCGACGTTTTCTAACGGTATCATCTGTTTTAGTATGTCTGAGTTTTGAGTAACTACCTATTGCTGTCCTTACACCTGAGGTCAATTTGGCGTGGTAGACATATTGCAAGAAATCTGTTTTTGCTGCGTCAGTCAGAGTCTTTTCGATGAGTTCTGCTGTTATTAGGAAACTTTCTAGTTCTTCATAATTTCCAGCAAAAATTGGGAGTGCCTTAGAATTTAATTCTAAACTAAATGCTGCCATTTTGGTGTCTAAACTTTTAGTATTTGGTATTAAATATTCTTTGATTTTTCTATAAATTGTATTAAATTCTAACTTTAATGCTACTATCTCTTTTTCTTCTCTTTCTTCATTTTGAGCTGTCAGAAATTCTTTTCTTATATTGTCTATAGATTCTAACTTTACTTGTACAGTTTTTTCTGAGTATGTCCTTCCTGGACTTTTCTTTAAATTTGCTAGTATGTCTTTTAATTCTGTTAGATATTCTTCCATTTATACTTCTGTTATTATAATTTTGGTTTGTTTAAATATATATTTTTTTAAAATTTATATACTAGGTATAAGATCAAAGTAATCGGTAATAAGGATATTATTTTTTTTTTTGAAAGCATTTCAAATATATATTTTTATAAAATTGTTAATTTCTTTTTAATAAGGCAAATATAACTTTTATGATATAAGCTATTACTATTAGGATTAGCATAATGGTCATAGTTATTTCAAAAATATTTGGATTTTCATTATCCTTTGGTTTTATACTGGAATTTATATATCTTATGATTTCTTTGTTATCTTCATTGTTATCATTTTTACCGACTTCGTATCCCGCAAAAACTAAAGGGATAGTTTGTAGAATTTTCTTCCACCAAGTCATTTTTACGAAAAAATTTTTTTTTTAACAAAAATATGAATAGTAGAAATTTAGAGAATGAAGATAACATTCATATTTAAAATTTTTGTAATTGATTTCTTAATTTATTTATTAAAGCACTTTAAATGCAATATATATATATATATATATATATTTTTTTTACCAAGATTTAAGTAGTATTTTGGTTTAGTTTTCAACATATTTACGTTATTAATTAATTGAGGATATACAAAATTTTATGTATAATTCTATTTGAAATTACAATTATGTTTATACAATTATAAATTTCCCTATTGGTGTTCTTTTTTTTTGTTATGCTTTAATCATAAATTTTTCTAAACATTTTTTTTTTTTTTCAGATAATTTGTAGTTAAAAATTTTGCATTTTTTTTTTTGAAAAATTTTGTTTATGCAAATGAATATTTATATTTATATATATAATTTTTTTTTTTTTTTTATTTAAAGCGTTAAAATGGTGTTGTTTTTAAATATTTAGGTAAAATGAAGAGGCCAAAATATCTTCATTATTATAGTTGTTGCTAGAACCGGTTGAGGATGGAGTATTTAATCTGGCTGGGGATCTAAATAAGATAAAATTTCCAAAGGATCAACATCCGAAAGGAGATTCAAATCATTGGCGGCATCTGTGCTATTCATATTAGAAGGATCAAACTTTTTAATTCAGCATTTAAATCACCCTCATTGAAATTCACCAAAGGTTTTGGTTTGGCAGGATCGCCATGTAATGTAATGTTACGTGTATTATTTAAGGTTCCCTATAGCCCAATTCTATATTTTTATAGCTGTGTGGGGGTCAGCTTATGTAAAGTAATGTAAAGTAACGTGTTAATTTGGCAGGATCGCCATGTAATGTAATGTTACGTGTATTATTTAAGGTTCCCTATAGCCCAATTCTATATTTTTATAGCTGTGTGGGGGTCAGCTTATAAATAGGCGTTCAAAAGAACTGCCAAAATATTGAGACTCAAAAAAGTAAGAACACAGTTATTAGTGTTGTTTGAACTCTAAATAGAAGTCTGTTTTATTTACAAATTTACATGTCTTATATACTATTCTTACAATCTAACTTATTGTCTAGTATTGAGTGATTTTAGGAATCACTCAATTTATTTTTATTCTTAATTACTTTTATTCATTGTTTTCTTATCGTCAACATACGGTCATCAGATATTTGAGTGCAAGTAAAAGAATGCGGTCATAGGTGTCGCTAGACTGTTACTTGATGCCACTTGTATGGTATTCACTCTACAGTATTTGAGACGGTATGTTGAGAAATCAATATTAGTGGTTGGTATGCAGTGTACGCTTAAGGAGTACACTACAATCTTAAAAATTCCATGTCCGATCAGAACAATATGTATATTATATGAAAGCTCTTTAAAATATCTTTTTAATGAAGTGCAATTTCATAACTTAACCCACTACTGCCTAGTTTTGTTTTTTTATACTAAAGTTTTTTTGAGAAAAGGTTTCCTTTTTCAAAAAAACGTATAAAAAGTGATAGCCAAATTTACAAGCTTTCATTAAAGGTAAAATATGACTCCATGTCTCTTGAAATAAATAAATTATTAAAGGATAAAGTTGGACAATGTGGATGTTTTACAGATTTTGTGTAAAGTTATCAATAAATAAGTTAGAGGCTTGCTGAGGAAAGTATTTCTGCGTAACCGGCCTTCGGAGTTTTCTCTTCTGATATGTCCAAATACCGGCTTCGCTGAGATAAGTTGTTTTGCATAAAGCCTTTTTCTATGTACATTTCTTATGGATAACAAAATCTATGGCTTTTCTGAGCAACGTTTTCATGCGTAGAGGGTTTATCCTCTAGTATCTCCAAAGCCCGGCTTTGCTGACGAAAGTTTTTCTGTGTAAGAAGACTTTCTATATAAATTTTTTTATGGATAACCGAATCTGGTTTTGCTGAGCAAAAGTTTTCTGTGTAACCGGCCTTTGGTCGGGCTTAGGGGGTTTTCTCCTTTAGTATGTCCAAAGCCCGTCTTCGCTGAGCAAAGTTTTTTTTGTGTAACAAACTTTCCGTGTGGACGATCTTCGGTCGGAGGTTTCTCTTATGTAATAGGCAGTTTAATGGCTTCGCTGAGTTAAGTTTTTCCGTCTAACCGGCCACCGGACGGGCTCGGGAGTATTCTCCTATGTGTTAGGCAGTTTAGTGCCTTCGCATATACGATTGAGTGCATGTATAATATAAAAAATAGTTAATAATTGTAACCAAAAAATCACAAAAAATCAACATTGTCCAAATTTAACCTGTCACCATTTTTGTATTTCAAGAGATATGCTGGCATATTATACCTTCAATGAAAGCTTGTGGAATTGGCTATCAATTTTAAACATTGTTTGTGCACTTATATAGGCAATTTTTGTGAATAATGGGACATTTTCTACAAAAAACTAGAGCATCGCCGACAAAAGATAAGCTCTTGAAATCAACTCAAAAAGAACTATTTAGAGTAAAAGTTCTGAAGTGATTGGAGTTACGTTGCTGTACTACACTTAAGCCAAAAGTTAATATAAAATTATAAATGAGGAGATATTTTCCTCATATACAATGTGATATAATTTGATACGAAAAATGGTTATATTAAAGTGTATCACTTTGGATATAATTAGATTTAATTGCATACTATTTAATAACAATTTATCCAATTTTATCCGAGTTTGATATAATTAGATATGTACATTATAATCCAAAAAACAAAGAAAAGAAAAAAGTTAATTTGCCTTCTCTGATAATTAAATATAAACCTTTATGGAATCAAAACAAGAAAAAAATCGATTACTTTTATATTAATTTTATATGGCATCACTATGAGTCAAATTAAAATCACATCTAATTTTAAAATCCATTGATTTATATTTAAATTTTCATTATTATTTGAAATGTGAAACATTTAAAAGGATTTTAAAAAGTTACAACAATGTGTATCAAATTATATATAACTTGATCAACTTAGATACCCATTTTTCGGATCAAATTATAGCCGATGAGATCACATGAGATAAGGTTATGTATTCCATTTTTCGGGTAAGCTATGATGTGATATGAAATTATATATATGAATATATATGTCTATTAGAGTGTCCCTTAGAGTGTTCCATAAGTTTAAATGTTGGAAATGTTAATACGGTACCCTCTAATTTTTTTATATTTGACTTGAATATAACTCATGTGTAATTATAGGCCTCTACGACAACGCCTACCCTAAGCGACTAGACCTTTCTTATTGGAAAACTGAAACAAAACTTGGATTTTCGGTAATGGCTTGTAAATTGATACATTCTTATTTGCAAGGGAGGTCGCAGTTTGTAAGAGTAATGGAATTGAGTCTAGTATTATTCACACATATTCTGGAGTTCCACAGGGCTCGGTCATTGGACCTATTTTATTCTTACTTTATTTAAATGATATTGTTGATTGCTTGGATCTAAGCTTGGTTAAGCCATTTATATTTGCAGATGATATTCAATTGCTATTTGGTAACTGCAGAGAATTTCCTGAGGTACTGACAGCGGTAATTAATTTTACACTTGATAGGTTAAATAACTGGATGATTAGCAACGATTTTTCTATTAACCCTTCCAAGACAAAGGCTATCATGTTTCGTAATCGTTATTGCAGAGTAGATTATCCGGAAATACATTTTGCTGGTACAAAAGTTGATTTTGTCCAATCTCTTACGTGCTTGGGTGTGATAATTGATGAATGTCTGAATTTCGGCCAGCATATTGACTCCATCTCCGCTAAAGTTACATTAGGTCTTAGAAAATTATATAGTTGTGGGCTGCATCTTCCATTGGGGGTAAAGTATACTGCAGCGTATGCGTTGTTAATGTCTCATGTCAATTATTGCATTGAGATTGATTCTGGCACATGGGGTTATAATTTGACTAGGATTGAACTTATTGTTAAAAGAATTGTGAGATTTGTGTATTGTGTTGGTCGTCGTGATCATGTTTCTGCGGCTGTGAAAAGATTTCTGGGTTGTTCATTTAATGACTACTTACGGTTAAGAAATTTGTTATTCTTTTACAAGATAATGTACTATGGAGTTCCGTATTATCTATATTCAAGATTCACATTCACGAGATATACTACAACGCCACGTATTGTTGAACCCCTTATTTCATGTAGGATCTTTGCTCAATCTTTCATTATAAGAACTTGTAGGGATTGGAACTACATACCATACCATTTGCAAAATTTCACATTAACACCTGGTACTTTTAGGCACAAGCTTTTAGCTTACTTTCGAAGTAATTCATAGTTGTATCATTTTATTTTTTAATTCTTATTATTAAAAGTTGTGATCGATAGGGACTTGATGTATAATGACGTTGTTTGTGCCTCTGCCATATCCAAAAAAATTAAATTTGAAGCATACGATTTGAAACATTAGACACTTTTTCTTTTTTTATATAATCCTGTTTTAGGGATATATTTTTTTTTATGTATATACGGCTATTTACATATAACATAAGAAATTTTGTAAATATTTATATGAATTTGTACAATGTATTAACAATGCACTTTGGCCTAAGTGGCTTATTGCGTTGCAAATAAATAAAAAAAAAAAAAAAAAAAAAAAAAAAAAAAAAAAAAAAAAAAAAAAAAAAAAAAAAAAAAAATTAGTTTATATGGGAAAAAATTACTTTTTTTTATTTGAGTTTGAATTTTAACTTCTTTTTCAGACAATTGCAATTAATACTATAATTAATATGCAATTTTATTTAATTTTAATTGTGAAAGGCGTGGTAGAGAAGAATGAGTGTATTTTCTAAAAATCATAACTACATTGTAAATTTTCAATTTTCTTTAGTTTTTGCAAATTTTTTTAATATTGTAATTTTTATTCTAAATGATAAATTATTCGACATAATGATAATATTATGTATTCAAAAATGTACAAATATCCAAAATCCGTTAATAACTAGCACAGTAATAAATACTGCCCCAGACCACTAATGTGCTAATTATTACTTGACCGAAAAATTTAAGCACACATCTTAAAATTTTTTGAAATTGATTACTACAATAGAATTTTTTATTCAAAAGTCTCAAAATTGTGAGATATGGAAGAAGATTTCTTTTTTGGATGTCGTTAACCTGTCTTAAGGTAGTGTCCAAAAACGGACAACATTTTTGGGGTGCTTTTTAAATCTCGAATTTCAAATTTAAAATGTTTTCTTCAACAAAAGCGAAAAAAATTGATATTTGCACTCCAGGGTCTTGTTTAAAACATCTTAGAGAATAAAGTAAAACAATTAAAAATTATCCCCCAGTACATTTGGGTAGGGCAACGATTTGATTTTTACGGATTTCGAGGAAATTAAGTTTTTTGGTAATAACAAGACTTATTTGTTGTCATAAAATATATAAAGTCAAAAATTAGCTACTTTAGTAACTTTTGTGGTTTTATTTTATAACAGGAACTCAAGGTTGAAAAAAAAATTTTTGAACATCGTTAACCCATGTGGTCATGTGGCCCCAAATGACCCCAGACTTATTTATTTCAATTTACAAAAAATAAACGTGATCTAAAATATTATAACACAATATCTAAAGATTCTGTGCCAAATTTAACAACGTTAACCCGTGTCGTGCCGCATTTAGATCAAAGCAGATACTGCGGGAATTTATATATATTTAAACAAAAATATTTAAGTTCTTTTTTTTTACAAACCTGGCCACAGCCATTTGTTAAATTCCTAAAAAAATATTCTGAGCTAAATTAACCCTTAGGTGCTTTTGGTGCTAAAGTGACCCTCTGTTGAAAAAGCTTTAAAAATAAATTTTGATTTGAAAATACGTTTCATAACCAGATTGTTTCTTACAATTGTCTATAAAATAATTTATTTGCTAATTTAGATACAAATTTCTTATTTGCGTACTTATTTTTATAAATATTCGGTATTTTGTGAAATATATGTATATGTATATGTATTATAAAAAGCTGATCCATCTGGAGAAGCAGTTAACAAACAAGACTGAATAGTGTATACGTGACAAAACTTGAAATAATAGCGAATACATTCAAAGTGAGGACTTAAATTTAAAATTTTTATATTATTTCCCAAAAAAAAACACTTTATAAACAATTATTTTTTCGTCAATCAAAATTTGTTTTTAGGCATTGGTTGCCATTGCTTTACCATTGGTCTAATCAATGTCAATGAAAAAAAAATTCATTGGCATTGGAATGTTAATACATTTTTTTGCCATTGTCATTGTTAGCAAGTAATGCCAATGAAAAATTCCCAAATATGATCCCTAATAACAACGCCTATATTCGGTATATATTCGCCTCAAAGAATGTAATTGCTTCGCCCGTCTTTACTATTTATATTTTTAAAGTAAAAAATGTATAGTATATTTTTAGGTGCTTATGATGATAAAGTTAAATAATTCTCAAGATCTAACTGCATTATCCAAAATGATAATTCTGTCATAATTCTAAATTTCTCACGGGTGCTCTAGAACTGGGTTTTGACAAAAAAAAATTTCCCACAAAAAGTGAGTATGGGGTTTGAAAACACTATATTTATGATTAAAAAAAAACGTCTTTTTAAAAAAATCCTAGGACGAATTTAAAAGTTATGACCATTTAAAGTTTTTGGTTTATAAAAATTGGGCGCCATTTGTAATCTCTTATGAAAACAACTACTAAAATAAATATTTTTCAAAAAATGAAAATTAAAAATAATACTGTAGTAAAAGCAAGCAATTTTCAATTAAATAAACACAATTAAAAAAATTTTTGTTAGGTAGAAAATATTCTTCGGAGATGAAATCTGCATGAAAGTGTCGTCCAAATCTCAAATTAAACCAACTACTAAATAGCCCATTTAAACTTATTAAATTGATACACACGTTTTTAAATTTTTTTTATTTATTTTTTATTTTATTTAAAATACACTTTACATATAATAAAATTTAAATATGATTCGAATTATACTCACAAACTGCTCTTTGTATCCATTTTCCGTAATGTGGATCATTCGTTCGTTTAAACCTGTTCCAAACCTTGAAGTCTGAGTGAACAGATTCGTAAGCCTATTCACTCCAAGGTCCTAATCCGGTGTCTGATTTAGTACAAAAATCCAGTATATGGTGAAATACTTCATGCACTTTGGGAGTTACTGACAATTTTTGGTTAGTCAGTGAACAAAGTTGAAGGTAATTATTTTTAAATGTTTCAATATGTGGCGCTGCATTTTCATTTTCTTTTTGAACATTCCAAAACTTAGCCCATTCAAGTGAGATTTCTGGAAACATTCTTTCCAAACACTCGACGACTTTATTTACTACACCTAATAATAGGTGCAGCTCAGGTGGTGGACATTTGTCCAAAACTAATGTTTCGTCTAGCTCAGATGTAATTGGATTGTTTACACAATTTTTGAAATATTTGGCATCTTCTTGATGCTTTCCACTTTCACACCAGCCTTCATAATTTTTATGAATGTTTCCAAATGTCCTTAGTTTTCCACACATTTGTAAGCAATTTTTTTCCACTTCGCAAAAACAACACGGAAAGCTGGATGCGTGGCTCACTAGACCCAAAACTATATTACCCAATTTTAAATCGTTTGCAAATACTATATTATTTGGTAAAGTTTGGCTTGATAAATTTAACTTTTCAAATAGAATTGCCATATTTCATAATTTTCCTGAACATCGGGAGCAATGGCTAAAATAAACAACTTTTTAACGCCAGTATCAAGAAACTCTGATTTTGATTGTTGATTTTTAGTATGTTTATAAATATTTAAACATATTTTTAAAAAACCTCCACCGCCACCAGCACCAACTTTAAACTAATTTCAAGTGGAATTCAGATTATATTGTAGTAAAAAAATTAAGGATTTAAATCTTTTGATCCAAAATAAAAAAAAATTAGCAGTACGCGAAAACTTTTTTCGTATTTGCTAATTTTTTGTGTACTTAAATAGTCATGTGTGATCATCAAACTTTAAAACACCATAACTTTTGATTTCGTTGTGCGATTTTTTTAAGGAAGCATTTTTTTTGGAAGGAAATTTAACGTGCTATAAAACCTACTATGTTCTTTTTAAAAAATATTTATTTTGAGCAGTTGTTTTTCCAAGAGTTTGCCAAAGGCGCCAAAATTTTTTAAAACCAAAAACTTTAAATGATTATAACTTTAAATTCGTCTTAGGATTTTTTTAAAAATGCGTTTTTTTTTAATCATAAATATAGTGTTTTCAAAACCCATACTCACTTTTTGTGGGAATTTTTTTTTGTCAAAACCCAATTCTAGAGCACCCGTGTTCTGTAATAATCTTTTATTCTATTTACATGATATCAAAATATAGTTATTACCAGATTTTAATAATCTCGTTTTGTACAATTTTATATAACAACGCATGTTCAAATTCTAGTTATAACAAGATTTTTTTGTTTAATTTTTAAAAACATTAAACAATTTATTTTTAAAATTTAAATTTTCAATAAAAGTAAAAATGTTCATAACATTTTTTTAACAAATTAAAATAAATTTAAAATTTAAAACCTGTTAAAAGTATCTAAACGATTTTTTTTTTTATTTTTATTAAAAGTATATTTTTATTAAAAATATAATATAAGTTAAATGTAAATGTAAATGGGATATAAGCTGTAAATTTTCATTACCATTAATTCTAGGTCTTTTCGGGTACCAACAAAACTGCAACTACCCAAACTGCAGCAGCATCATCGTCATCATCCTCTCAAGGTACGGATCCATTACGTATTGGAGATCCCAGACGTCCTCCCTTTGGGTATGTACATATTTTTTGACTTTATTTATTTTTTTTTTTAAATACTTTTAATTTATATTTATTGTCTCTTTAAAGATATTTCGGACCTACAGAACCTCGTCCTTTTGGATTTCCCCAGGTGGGTAGCGGTGATTTAGATCCTTTAGGACGTGGTGGTCCTGGCAATTTATTTCCAATGCCTACACCACCTGAATTTGGTTATGTCCCTATTGGTTCAGGACCGGGAACTCGGCCACGTTTTGATCCATTTGGACCACCCGAACGTGGTATAAGACCGAATCCTACTCCAGATCATTTTCCACCACCTGGTTATGGTGGCGAGGATTATTATATGTAAAAAAGATACATTACTAAAATCTCACGAACAGAATAATGGTCATATGATGACTACACGACTTCGATTGAGAACAAAAATCATTGCGAGTTGTCACCATATAACCATTAATATATAAATTTATATGAGTATAAAATATTTTATAAATTTTCTAATAAATTGGCAACATTTTTTATTGTAAACCATAAACAAAATTATATTTTATTTTCAATTTATAACGAGCTTTCATTCAACCTCCGTATATTTACCAAAATAAAGCAAATCAAACATATTAGCTAGGTTGATACTAGTATTTCGATCTGGCTAAAGATCTCATCAGAAGCCGAAGTTTTAGAAAAGCTAGAGCCTCTATAATAGGCAGAACTTTAACAAAAAACCTATTAATTATCAATTTTGCTCAATTCTTGTCTTCTTAGTAATCAAGTGGTTAGGGTCTTTTCCTTTTTTTTTTTTTAGCAAATTAAAAAAAAAATACTTAAAATAAATGGAAAATATGTACAAAAAGTAGAAAATATGCATTAAACTTTAGTTATAATTTAATTTATTTTAGGCTTTTTTTATATATAAATTTATTTTATTATTTTTTGTAAAAATTTATTGTATAATACGAACCATATTTGGCCCTATGGGCTTGGTTTTTGAATTAATAAATGAAATATGGAAAACTATGCACTTTTACCGAAATATGCAAAATGTGCAACTACAAATTGATGCCATTTTGTTTTGAATTTGATGATTCGAATAAAAATTTAGTCTATATCTTTTAGTCTCTATGAAATTGCTGGCCCTACTAATCACAAATGCACATCAGATGCGGGGAAGTGGTGATTTTTCGAACAGACCCGTTATCAGTAGAGCAAGAAATTTAATGCAAATGCATGATGTCAAAATTTGATAACAAACGGACTTTTATATACTGAATTATAGTGATTTAAGTGATCTTACATTTGCAATTATGTAAACCATGGAAAAACGATTTCCTTCTGTTGACAAAACATTTCTTTTCAAGAGGAAATAAATCTCCGTTCAAGCTCAGCAATGGCTTGGAAAGTGTTATCTGTTACTGTCGATAACAATTTGTAGGTGGTAAGCTGATTTCAAAAGTGATTTCACGCATACAAATGATGAATAAAACAGTGACTCAAGAAAACATTAAGAAATATTTCAAAATCGTAGTGGAAGATTGAAAAGTAAAAGTGCGTGAGATAGCTTAGATCATGAAGATATCAACGAGTAGTATTTTCACTATTTTGTTTGGTTTTGTCGCCAAATTTTTATATTTTCAATTGGGGACAGGGGCTTTTTTTTTGGGGAATTCAAAAATCATGTTGGGAATTTTGTGGGGATAATGATTTTAAGATTGTTATAAAATCATCTATTAATTAAATTTCTAAATCTAATGTTATTCACAAGCACCTCTCTTAGTATAGGTTTGTTTTTTTTTTTAATTTTTCTTCTAGACCCAAACAAGAAAAGTCCTATTTCAATTTTATAATATCTGATCTAAGATATGTCATATATGCCGAAACCATCAACTTTCCATTTTTTTTAAAGCTTTTTAAGATCTATTTAAATTTTTGTAGCATTTTGGATTTAGCTCGAAAAGTAATTCTAATTCGAAAACTGGAATATTTTGAAATTTTTTATTGAATTTTTTTTAGGAAATTGTAATAGAAAAATGTGTTAAATGTGTCCCTAAGAGTTCTTTAGAAAAATATATCTGAAATATTTTTAAAAGAAAAACGTCCTTAAATTTAAAAATTTTAATTTATGCAAGGTTTAATTTCTTTATAAATTTCAATTTAATCAAAACCAGGGACAATAACAGTTATGAATTTAATTTTAAAAAATCACAATAGATTTTTTTTTTTTTTTATACAAAACACTTATTAATAACTTTTATTTTTTAGAATTACTGTTAAAAATTTGTTAATATATGAAAATATTCATAAATTTTTTTTTCTTTAGAAATAAACTTATAAAGGGTCCGCCAAATAACTTTTTTTTTTTTGAAAATGCTATAAAAAAAAACTACTGAATATTTTCTCAAATTTCTTTTTTTATTTGAAAGTACAATCCTTTCGGTTAATAATGGAAAATAATTTCATTCAAATGGCTGAATCGGCTGACCATGCACTAGCCTACAAGATCGGTCAAATTTTAAGCACATTATCGATTGTGTGCAGCTGTATTTCCTCCTCTTCAATTTTTGTGAACAAAAATTCGTTCAACATGGCCCGATAACGATCGCCATTGACTGTAACGGCCACTCCTTGCTCATTTTCGAAGAAAAATGGCCCAATTATGCCTCTGGACCAAAATCCGCACCAAACAGTGACTCGTTTTGGGTGTATCGGCACACATTCTGCAACATTACCATGATTTTCAAAGTAATGCCACAGTATTTCCCAGCGTTGTTCAAGCGAATACACAACCATATTCGTTCAGCAGAAGGATAAAACTAATTATCTGTCAAATCAGACATAAGCTAAGTGTTACCATTCACGAAATAAGCACTAGTTGAAAAAAAAACGTTGGATGGCGGACCCTTTATAATCATTAAATTTGTTTAATTTTATATTAGTACAAATATATTATTGGAAATATATCATTTTATAACTTATATTAAACGATTTTAAATTGATTTAGGCACAAAAAAGAGATCAATACAAAAAAATAAATTAATACTTTGCCAGCAAATTCAATTCAATACTTTAAAGTTACTTTAAACATACGTTAAAGATACGTTTCTATATCATTTTAAAATGAGATATTTGGAAACTAAAAAGAGATCATTAGGCACCTATGATACACGTTTTTTTTTTACTGAAATTTTATCAGTGGTTTTCATATAACAAGCTTCAAGAGCCGCCGATCAACCGATAGTTTAGGCGGCGGCGCGGCTTGCAGGTACGACTTGTTACTCTAAATAGCAACCAGTGACAATTACAACCAGTGACAACAACTACTCGTCATTTAGTTTTATCATCTCTATCGTTGTTTTAGTTTCTTAATAGCCGGCTGTTGAAAATGTCAGTTTTACGTGTTGATAATTTTTAAATTTTAAAATAAAGTGTTAAATAGTAACGAAATTACATAAAAGTTACATCAATATAAAATATATATCCTATAAAATATAAAATTTATCAAATATAATAGATATCAATGATATTTAAAGCATAAAATGTTAAATAAAAATTTGTATAAATTTGGAAAAGTGTTTGTATTAAATGCGAGTGCATGTGTTAAAAGTGTATAATTCTGTCGCTGATGTTATAAAAAACATTGCAAAAGCGCTTACCGAATATCAAAAATAAAATATAATAGAAAAATCATCGAAAAATATAAATAAAATGCGTGTTTTGCTTAAGCTGGCTCATATTTTGTTGTTGCATTTAAAGCCTTATTAAATGTATCTTAGGGTTGCCAAATCTTGAAATGTTTTTCGATTAGGGGATATTTTTTAAAACTCGAATGGCCATTATCGGGGATAAAATTGCAAATGGATTCTTATTAGAATGTGTTTCATTTTATAATTGTAATCAACTGTTGTATTACATGTAACTCTTCCTTAATAATTATCTTTCATTTCACTGTCCAGATTTGTATTTCATTTCATATACGAAATTCGTTTTATCATTTATTTTAAATTTAAATTTGTACTATCCCCAACTATCTGAGAATATCATTTCTATATTTGCACCACTAAAAAATTAGAAAAAAATGTAAGGCCGTAATTAAGAAAATAGTGTAAAAGACAAAATTTAAATAGAAATTCGTCAAACAGCTGAAAAATGGTAAGTTTGCATTGCAAATTAATTTTTTTTATCTAAAACTTTAATTTGAATGTTTAAAACATAAATTATCTTAATTTGTTATGTTTAAGTGTTAAGATTTCCAAAGTAATTCAAATCATCGGCTATACTGCCCCATGTATGGGGTAAATTCGCACATTTGTTAGATATAAATATAACGGTTCTGGTGAAAAATTTATATATTAAATAATAAAAGAGATATATATCAATTAGTGTTTCCAATTATTCGACCTATGCGGTTAACCGGTTAAGGCATTATTTGAAAAATCGCTTAAATGGTTTAATCGGGTCGGTTAATCGACAAAATTGGCGATTAATCATTTAAAATGTATTTCTTTGGTTTTTTATAAATAAAAATACTGCTTTTTTTCTGTTAAATATCAAGTAAAGTAAAAAGTGCTTGTTGAGGATTCAAAGCAACCTGCGATGTTTTAATGAAATATGAATTAGATTCTTGGGATTTTATATTGAATTAATTTAAATATAAATTTTAAATTGAATACTTAAAAAAACGAAAATAACCGCTTGCTAAAAAAAAACGACGTCGCGGCTTAGCCGTCAGCTGCGCTGGTACGACTTGCTACTCTGAATAGCAACCAGTGACAACAACTACTCGTCATTTAGTTTTATCATCTCTATCGTTGTTTTAGTTTCTTTAATAGCCGGCTGTTGAAAACGTCAGTTTTACGTGTTGATAATTTTTAAATTTTAAAATAAAGTGTTAAATAGTAACGAAATTACATAAAAGTCACATCAATATAAAATATATATCTCATAAAATATAAAATTTATCAAATATAATAGATATCAATGATATTTAAAGCATAAAATGTTAAATAAAAATTTGTATAAATTTGGAAAAGTGTATTAAATACGAGTGCAAGTGTTGTTGTAATTATTAAAAGTGTATAATTCTGTCGCTGATGTTATAAAAAAACATTGCAAAAGCGCTTACCGAATATCAAAAATAAAATATAATAGAAAAATATAAATAAAATGCGTGTTTTGCTTAAGCTGGCTCATATTTTGTTGTTGCATTTAAAGCGTTATTAAATTTATCTTAGGGTTGCCAAATCTTGAAATGTTTTTTTCAATTAGGGGATATTTATTAAAACTTGAATGCCCATTATCGGGGATAAAATTGCAAATGGATTCTTATTAGAATGTGTTTCATTTTATAATTGTAATCAACTGTTGTTCATTTCACTGTCCAGATTTGTATTTCATTTTATATACGAAATTCGTTTTATCATTTATTTTAAATTTAAATTTATACTATCCCCAACTATCAGAGAATATTATTTCTATATTTGCAACACTAAAAAATTAAAAAAAAAAAATTAAGGCCGTAATTAAGAAATTAGTTTAAAAGACAATATTTAAACAGAAATTCGTCATACAGCTGAAAAATGGTAAGTTTGCATTGAAAAATTATTTTTTATCTAAAATTTTACACATCTTAACTTTAATTTGAATGTTTAAAACATAAATTATCTTTATTTATTATGTTCAATTGTTAAGATTTCCGAAGTAACTCAAATCATCGGCTGTACTGCCCCACCTATTTGGTAGTACATTTGTAATCTATAAATATAACGATTCTGGTGAAAAATTTATATATTAAATAATCATAAAGATAGA
Organism: Delia radicum; assembly: GCA_021234595.1. Classification (NCBI taxonomy): domain Eukaryota; kingdom Metazoa; phylum Arthropoda; class Insecta; order Diptera; family Anthomyiidae; genus Delia; species Delia radicum. The sequence continues at coordinate 133,405,720 of CM037855.1, read as the reverse complement.
TATCAATTAGTGTTTCCAATTATTCGACCTTGGCGGTTAACCGGTTAAGGCGTAATTCGAAAAATCGCTTAAATGGATTAAGCGTTTAATCGGGTCGGTTAATCGACAAAATTGGCGATTAATCGATTAATCATTTAAAATGTATTTCTTTGGTTTTTTACACACAGAGAATTACTTAGTTAGAAAACCATCATGACCACCATGATTCCTGTAATATAATTTTATTTTATTTACATATACTTTTTATTTAATGCCACAGAAAATTGTTTGATATTAAGACCAAATTTTTACTCTGATAACTAATTTAATTCCTCTGTATAATTCAGTGCAGTATTTCCAACCAATTTCTATCAAACAATTATTCCAGACACGAATTCAATAGCAGCAATCATATAAAAAATATAAAGATATGCATTTAAACTGATTTATTAGCTATACTAATAATTAACTAGTAGAAGCAATCGAATTTCGTTACTAAGTTGTTAGTTTAATATTGACTACCAACTTTTGGTGAAAATGAGTAAAAATATTCGGTTGTAACATCAAATTTACAAAATAATTCAAAATTAAAAAAACTTTGTCCACCACAACTAAAAGAAATTTTTCTCAACTGATAAGTAATCATTGAATTTTTCAAACTGTCAACAATAAAAAAAAAAAAATTTTATTTAAACGACAAATAAAAATATTTAAAAAAAATTATAATTGATTTGTAATATAAAAATACAATGGATGTAGATGTTTCAAAATTTATTATTTAAAAAAACCTCAGGAAGCAAAAGAGAAACCACAGTTATTAAGTTGCAGATTTTATTCAAATCTTGGTGAAGATTCGTTGGAGGTATATTGATACAAAATATATGTAGTTCCAAAGTAATTCGTTTATGATTGTGTATCTTTGTACAGGTGCATCGATCAATTTCCAGGTTTGAGCTAAACAATCCGAAATAAATACACAAATTTGTCAAGGCAGTGACACAGCCATTTAAATTCAAGATACACAGGATAAATCAAGAAACGGTATTATTCAGGAGCCACTTTTGGTACAAGCATGGTGAATTGTAATATTGAAATTATATTCCATACCAAAAACCGCTTAAACGGATACTGACTATTTATTTTAATCAAAGTAAAATGCATTAATTGCATCATTGAATGTGATAATGTATGTAAAGGTATATGAAATAGAGCTTAACAGAATGCCGAAGATTCCGAAACACTTTATCTGAAGAAAACTCTATTGATGTTAAAGAACGTTTCTTATGGCAAATCATCGAATTTTTAAAGCTGTTTTCGAATCAGAATATTTTTAGTGTAAAATATTTAAAAAATATTCTCAGAATTCAAAACATTTTTCTATAGTAAAACATAAGAAAACAGTCCCTAAAAAATACCAAATTTTTCTGTTAAAATAATAAAATGGTTTTTATCTAAAGATTTTCTTTTTATAAAAACTACAGACCTTAATGTTTTCTTATAAAAAAAACGCATATTTCGACGTCGAAATATGAAAATTTTTCGCATCAAAATATTATGTTTATAAAGAAAAAATAAATTATTGAATAGTGTAAGAGTTTGCTATTTGAATTAGCCAAAGCGTGAGAGTGTTTCTTCTTAAAATTCTCCTAAATAAAGGGTCCGCCATCTAACGTTTTTTTTTCAACTAGTGCTTATTTCGTGAATGGTAACACTTAGCTCATGTCTGATTTGACAGATAATTAGTTTTATCCTTCCGCTGAACGAATATGGTTGTGTATACGCTTGAACAACGCTTGAATGTGTTCCAATACACCCAAAACGAGTCACTGTTTGGTGCGGATTTTGGTCCAGAGGCATAATTGGGCCATTTTTCTTCGAAAATAAGCAAGGAGTGGCCGTTACAGTCAATGGCAATCGTTATGGGGCCATGTTGAACGAATTTTTGTTCACAAAAATTGAAGAGGAGGAAATACAGCTGCACACAATCGATAATGTACTTAAAAATTGGACCGATCTTGTTGGCTACTGCATGGCCAGCCGAGGCAGCCATTTGAATGAAATTTTTTTCCATTATTAACCGGAAGGATTGTACTTTCAAATAAAAAAAGAAATTTGAGAAAATATTCAGTAGTTTTTTTTATAGCATTTTCAAAAAAAAAAGTTATTTGGCGGACCCTTTATGTTTTTTTGTTTTTTATTTTCTATAGGAAAAACACCACCAAATCCATTTTTATGATTTAATCTGTAAAATAGAATGTTTTTTTTATGTGTGTGAAGATAAATTCCATAGTTAAATTCCATTTTATTGAAATTCACCCAGGAATGATAACACTAGTAATTTCTATTCTCTCTCATTCTCAGTCAATTTTACCATCAGCTGTTACATTAAATGTTGAAAAAAAATAACAAAACATTACAAAAAACAATATTTGTTTTTAATTGAAATAAAAATTGTGAATTTGTTATGAAGCATATTTTAAGAGGAAACGAGATTGGACCTGGTGGATTAGGTAACCACTTGATCCTACTTTATTTCTGCATTCAAATTTTTTCAGGTCTGTGCTCAGGGGCCGAGCTATGGGCCATTTTCAATATCATATATTGAAATTTTTTAAATTCTGTTTCTTTCATATAACACTGTGGCCATATTTTAAGAGGAAACGAGATGCGACCTGGTGGATTAGGTAACCACTTGGTCCTACTTAATTTCTGCATTCAAAGTTTTTCAGGTCTGTGCTTCAGGGCCGAGCTATGGGCCATTTTCAATATCATATATTGAAAATTTTTAAATTCCGTTACTTTCATATAACACTGTGGCCATATTTTAAGAGGAAACGAGATGCGACCTGGTGGATTAGGTAACCACTTGATCCTACTTAATTTCTGCATTCAAAGTTTTTCAGGTCTGTGCTTCACGGCCGAGCTATGGGCCATTTTCAATATCATATATTGAAATATTTTAAATTCCGTTACTTTCATATAACACTGTGGCCATATTTTAAGAGGAAACGAGATGCGACCTGGTGGATTAGGTAACCACTTGATCCTACTTAATTTCTGCATTCAAAGTTTTTCAGGTCTGTGCTTCACGGCCGAGCTATGGGCCATTTTCAATATCATATATTGAAAATTTTTAAATTCCGTTACTTTCATATAACACTGTGGCCATATTTTAAGAGGAAACGAGATGCGACCTGGTGGATTAGGTAACCACTTGATCCTACTTAATTTCTGCATTCAAAGTTTTTCAGGTCTGTGCTTCAGGGCCGAGCTATGGGCCATTTTCAATATCATATATTGAAATATTTTAAATTCCGTTACTTTCATATAACACTGTGGCCATATTTTAAGAGGAAACGAGATGCGACCTGGTGGATTAGGTAACCACTTGATCCTACTTAATTGCTGCATTCAAAGTTTTTCAGGTCTGTGCTTCAGGGCCGAGCTATGGGCCATTTTCAATATCATATATTGAAATATTTTAAATTCCGTTACTTTCATATAACACTGTGGCCATATTTTAAGAGGAAACGAGATGCGACCTGGTGGATTAGGTAACCACTTGATCCTACTTAATTTCTGCTTTCAAAGTTTTTCAGGTCTGTGCTTCAGGGCCGAGCTATGGGCCATTTTCAATATCATATATTGAAATATTTTAAATTCCGTTACTTTCATATAACACTGTGGCCATATTTTAAGAGGAAACGAGATGCGACCTGGTGGATTAGGTAACCACTTGATCCTACTTAATTGCTGCATTCAAAGTTTTTCAGGTCTGTGCTTCAGGGCCGAGCTATGGGCCAATTTCAATATCATATATTGAAATATTTTTAAATTCCGTTACTTTCATATAACACTGTGGCCATATTTTAAGAGGAAACGAGATGCGACCTGGTGGATTAGGTAACCACTTGATCCTACTTAATTGCTGCATTCAAAGTTTTTCAGGTCTGTGCTTCAGGGCCGAGCTATGGGCCATTTTCAATATCATATATTGAAAATTTTTAAATTCCGTTACTTTCATATAACACTGTGGCCATATTTTAAGAGGAAACAAGATGCGACCTGGTGGATTAGGTAACCACTTGATCCTACTTAATTGCTGCATTCAAAGTTTTTCAGGTCTGTGCTTCAGGGCCGAGCTATGGGCCATTTTCAATATCATATATTGAAAATTTTTAAATTCCGTTACTTTCATATAACACTGTGGCCATATTTTAAGAGGAAACGAGATGCGACCTGGTGGATTAGGTAACCACTTGATCCTACTTAATTGCTGCATTCAAAGTTTTTCAGGTCTGTGCTTCAGGGCCGAGCTATGGGCCATTTTCAATATCATATATTGAAAATTTTTAAATTCCGTTACTTTCATATAACACTGTGGCCATAATTTAAGAGGAAACGAGATGCGACCTGGTGGATTAGGTAACCACTTGATCCTACTTAATTTCTGCATTCAAAGTTTTTCAGGTCTGTGCTTCAGGGCCGAGCTATGGGCCATTTTCAATATCATATATTGAAATATTTTAAATTCCGTTACTTTCATATAACACTGTGGCCATATTTTAAGAGGAAACGAGATGCGACCTGGTGGATTAGGTAACCACTTGATCCTACTTAATTGCTGCATTCAAAGTTTTTCAGGTCTGTGCTTCAGGGCCGAGCTATGGGCCATTTTCAATATCATATATTGAAAATTTTTAAATTCCGTTACTTTCATATAACACTGTGGCCATATTTTAAGAGGAAACGAGATGCGACCTGGTGGATTAGGTAACCACTGGATCCTACTTAATTTCTGCATTCAAAGTTTTTCAGGTCTGTGCTTCAGGGCCGAGCTATGGGCCATTTTCAATATCATATATTGAAATATTTTAAATTCCGTTACTTTCATATAACACTGTGGCCATATTTTAAGAGGAAACGAGATGCGACCTGGTGGATTAGGTAACCACTTGATCCTACTTAATTGCTGCATTCAAAGTTTTTCAGGTCTGTGCTTCAGGGCCGAGCTATGGGCCATTTTCAATATCATATATTGAAAATTTTTAAATTCCGTTACTTTCATATAACACTGTGGCCATATTTTAAGAGGAAACGAGATGCGACCTGGTGGATTAGGTAACCACTTGATCCTACTTAATTTCTGCATTCAAAGTTTTTCAGGTCTGTGCTTCAGGGCCGAGCTATGGGCCATTTTCAATATCATATATTGAAAATTTTTAAATTCCGTTACTTTCATATAACACTGTGGCCATATTTTAAGAGGAAACGAGATGCGACCTGGTGGATTAGGTAACCACTGGATCCTACTTAATTGCTGCATTCAAAGTTTTTCAGGTCTGTGCTTCAGGGCCGAGCTATGGGCCATTTTCAATATCATATATTGAAATATTTTAAATTCCGTTACTTTCATATAACACTGTGGCCATATTTTAAGAGGAAACGAGATGCGACCTGGTGGATTAGGTAACCACTTGATCCTACTTAATTGCTGCATTCAAAGTTTTTCAGGTCTGTGCTTCAGGGCCGAGCTATGGGCCATTTTCAATATCATATATTGAAAATTTTTAAATTCCGTTACTTTCATATAACACTGTGGCCATATTTTAAGAGGAAACGAGATGCGACCTGGTGGATTAGGTAACCAGTTGATCCTACTTAATTGCTGCATTCAAAGTTTTTCAGGTCTATGCTTCAGGGCCGAGCTATGGGCCATTTTCAATATCATATATTGAAATATTTTAAATTCCGTTACTTTCATATAACACTGTGGCCATATTTTAAGAGGAAACGAGATGCGACCTGGTGGATTAGGTAACCACTTGATCCTACTTAATTTCTGCATTCAAAGTTTTTCAGGTCTGTGCTTCAGGGCCGAGCTATGGGCCATTTTCGATATCATATATTGAAAATTTTTAAATTCCGTTACTTTCATATAACACTGTGGCCATATTTTAAGAGGAAACGAGATGCGACCTGGTGGATTAGGTAACCACTTGATCCTACTTAATTGCTGCATTCAAAGTTTTTCAGGTCTGTGCTTCAGGGCCGAGCTATGGGCCATTTTCAATATCATATATTGAAAATTTTTAAATTCCGTTACTTTCATATAACACTGTGGCCATAATTTAAGAGGAAACGAGATGCGACCTGGTGGATTAGGTAACCACTTGATCCTACTTAATTGCTGCATTCAAAGTTTTTCAGGTCTGTGCTTCAGGGCCGAGCTATGGGCCATTTTCAATATCATATATTGAAATATTTTAAATTCCGTTACTTTCATATAACACTGTGGCCATATTTTAAGAGGAAACGAGATGCGACCTGGTGGATTAGGTAACCACTTGATCCTACTTAATTTCTGCATTCAAAGTTTTTCAGGTCTGTGCTTCAGGGCCGAGCTATGGGCCATTTTCAATATCATATATTGAAAATTTTTAAATTCCGTTACTTTCATTTAACACTGTGGCCATATTTTAAGAGGAAACGAGATGCGACCTGGTGGATTAGGTAACCACTGGATCCTACTTAATTTCTGCATTCAAAGTTTTTCAGGTCTGTGCTTCAGGGCCGAGCTATGGGCCATTTTCAATATCATATATTGAAATATTTTAAATTCCGTTACTTTCATATAACACTGTGGCCATATTTTAAGAGGAAACGAGATGCGACCTGGTGGATTAGGTAACCACTTGATCCTACTTAATTGCTGCATTCAAAGTTTTTCAGGTCTGTGCTTCAGGGCCGAGCTATGGGCCATTTTCAATATCATATATTGAAAATTTTTAAATTCCGTTACTTTCATATAACACTGTGGCCATATTTTAAGAGGAAACGAGATGCGACCTGGTGGATTAGGTAACCACTTGATCCTACTTAATTTCTGCATTCAAAGTTTTCAGGTCTGTGCTTCAGGGCCGAGCTATGGGCCATTTTCAATATCATATATTGAAAATTTTTAAGGTGACGATATGTTTTTAAACAGTATGGTAAATTTTTGACTAATAATATAAAACTCGTATTTGTGTATTTTTTACACATATGAGTTTGTTTTCTATATTTATGTATATAGTTTCTTTCGTGGAGAAAGACAATATTTTTTGCTTTAAATAGTTAAAAATAGCTTGTTTTGTCTTCTCTGATTAAAATTAAAAAATCGTCAGTCACCATTTCAAAAATGAAATCGCTAGACGAATTTGAATATCTGACAACACTGAATGTATTGAAAAAAGTGATAGTTATATATTTCTCTGGTGATCTACTCTCTTTGTCTCATTTCCACACGTGGAACTATTATGTTTTCACCGCCATAATTTTACTGTTACTCGTTACAAGTTTTTAACTATGTTAGCCAAACTACATACATGTCTAAAATAAAAAACTATAGATTATTTGTTAGGACTAATTCATTTTCATTGCACAATTAAAGGTCGAAAAACCATAATTTTTATTTTTAATAAAAATTATATCAAACTTATAAAAAATATTTCGTAAAACAGAAAATTTATTTCGTACATTATACGAAATACTTTCGTATATATTCGTGTAATTTTCACTAACTTTTCGTGGTGCGAAACAACGTATATACAACTTATGGATTGTTTTCGGTGTAGTTTTATTGTAAGACTATTACACTTATAAAAATTATAGAATAAGGGTTGGCATAACATTAAAATTCTTTTAACTAGAAAGAATATAAATTTAATTTATTTTTTAATTTAAAATTTGTTCATGAAATTGTACAAAATAAAAATTTTTAAAATATCATCAACATTCATTTTTTCAAAATTCAAAGTAGGGGCAGAGTTTTTAGGATGTTCATTAAATAAGTTTTTAAATGGAATACTACTTCTAAAATGTGGTTTATTTTGCGTTTTTAACATCACATAGACCAAAATTCTAAAAATAGTTCAAGTGCTTCCGACAAATTTTTGTTAATAAACTTTGAAATGGCAAACCAAATTCGTTACCGTTTGAAACCATAAATGATTAAAAAGTTTACTATCTAGAGCCATATATTATCAGCTTTACCCATATATAATCAGATGTGTTCATATACGATAGCATTTTCTGGAAACTTTTTATGATGTTAGCAAGATTATTCAAATTCAAGATCATTTGTTTTTTGTTAAACAGAAAACCGTAAATGTTTATTTATTTTTTAAAAAATTTCATCATCCGCTAATTTAAAGCAGATATTGTCTACTGACAGGTCCTTACATGTTTCATTTCGAGTCACCGAAAATCTTCTGAAGACGAATGTAAAAGGGGTAGAAGATTTACCAAAATTTTAAAGGAAAAAGATCAACGCTTTACCCGTATTGTCTTATTTACCCGATGAGAAGTAATACACATGAAATTGGGACTATATATATTAGCATTTGTTTGCTAATATAGTATCCTCTATCACATATACAAATTTAATCAAAATATGAAAGTTCACCTGAAAGAAGTTATTCTGTAAGTTTCCTAGAGCTTCTTTTTTGGTCAAACGTGGAGCAAGTTAGATAAAATAATAATTTTTATCAAGTGGAAAATTAGTTTCGAACATTTTAAAGTCAAAAATATTGCCGAGACCACAGGAATTTCTGCCAAAAGAAATTCGCTGTACATTTGTTGTTGACTTTACAATATTGCCATTGTTTTTATGTTTGTGATTTTGATAATTTTTGTAATTAGTTAATTACAGCCATTTTCTTTGTAATTTAAAAATAGGTTTAATCATCTTTGCTACAGTTTTTGAAAAATATTTAATTTTATTGCAGCAGTTTTATAAAATTTTAGAAATATCTTCATATTGTACTTTTTCAACAATTCGTCCTTTTAAGGGACCTCTTGAAATTTCTATTGTCACACAGTAGTTCTTCTCATCCAACTTCTTTAAAATAGCCTGACTGCCCAGTTAGGCACCATTAACCACAATTATTAATTTATCTAAAGCGGGTATAACTGTCTCCAAATGAGCCTGTGAGTAAAATAAGAAAAACAAAATTATAAATTTCTTATATGCTTGTAAAATAGTTTTCATTTTAGTATATATAACCTGATCAACTTTAACCTTTTCGCCTGTTTCCAAAAATTTGACTTTAGCTGTATATTTATCGATAACTTTTTGTACCACCGCCTTTTGTTTATAATATTTATCGCTCAAGGAATGGCTTATAAATTTAACAACTATACCCTCATGTAGCCAATAGTCTTTACGATTGTCCCTATCCTTTTTTTGTTCTTCCATTTTGATTATATCAATAAAGCTGAAGTTGAGGAGTTAGCAGTAGAAAGTTTTTTATATTTTGTTTGCAGTTTTAAGGATTTTGGTTTTTTAAAACCTTCCTCAGCTTTATTATGCGAGTCTTTATCATGCTCTTTATGTTCTTCTTTAATGCGTTTTCGTAATAAAGCTGAGGTTTGCACTAAATTTTCAGGTTGAAATTTCTTTTCCAAGCGTATATCCAATTTTAAATGTTGTTCTTCATCTCTTACAAGTTCGGTAAATTTTTCGTCATCTTTTTCTTTATCGCCTTCTTTGGTTTTAGTTTTTTTCAATTTGTTTTTCTATAAATTCCATCATACGTTCCTCATCGGGACTACGATCGATATAGGTAACTAACCAGCCTTTTTCGTTTCATCAGCTATAGCTTGTCCTGTCCTACCCAACCATTTAACATAATCCGATAGCGTTAGCCAACGTGTGGCATTCATGTGGACATGATCTTTCTCGGATATATACTCCTGATACACTTTATTGGCATTTACACGTTTTGTACCAAAACGTCGTTTTAACAATTCCATATAGCCATCTGAGAATTCTTGTGGTGTGGCATTTGAAACCATTTTCATCTCGACATTGTTTTTCACACATCTGACAGTTTTTGTAAATCCTTGGCCTTCATTTAATTGGCCAGGTACTTGGGAGTACCGACTACAGCTTTACCCATTTTTTATTAAACAATTTAATATAAAAAATGAATTAAAAAAAATGCTAATTTTGTGTTTACAACAAATTTTTTCTTTTTTTTTTTTGGAAACAAAAAATACTACTGACTAGAGTTGTGCCGTTCATGAACGAACTAGTTCAATTGAACGACTCACTCAATTGAACGATATGACTCGTTCACCAATATTCGATCTACTCGTTCAATCGTTCATTTAGTTCTTTTTATTCACAAAGCAATTGCATCTCTATTCAATTAAAACTGCTTGTAAGAGCAATTATTTGTTTTTATGAAATAGTAGTAATATTGTTTCAAATTAGGAAAAGCAATTATAGTCATACAAATAAAATGTTTTTTACACAAAATAAATTTTTGTTAGAACACATTTAAACGGAGCAATTTGTTGCCTGCAACGTTGCCTTCAATTATTGTTTGTAGGCAAACGGGGTAGAGAAGCAAGCGGGGTAGCAAAAATTGCACGGTTTTTCGTTTTTAAAGATATTTTTGACATTTCTTTTTGCTATCGTTCGTTTTCTTGTTAATTTGCTTTATTCGTATTCGGCTTCTCAAGTGTTGTGTATCGAAAATATTTCGTAAAATAATAAATAATGTGGAATAAAGAACTATTTATATATTATTTTAAATTATATTATTTTATATTATATATATTATTAAATTATATTATTTTTAATTATTACGAATAAATTAAATTTCAACGATATGAACAATTAAAGAAGATTGGAAAAATAAACGTCAAAAAATTGCATGCAAAAACTCCTCGTTTAAATGTTCATGATTTTTAGAATCAAACTTTAAAAGAGAATTAAAAAATTGCATGCAACTAATTTCTTCGTTTAAATGGCCTCTATGTACAGTAAAATTTGTGAAAAAAGTTCGTAAAACATGAATAGTGTAATTGTCAAACGAACGACCTAGTTCACAACACGCAGATCAGTCACAAGTCAAAGAAAAAAGAACGATTAAACGAGTTGAAGGAACTAGTTCACTGAATAAAAAAAGAGTTGTTTCTAAACGTCAACCATTATCAGCTGTTTTTCTCACAGAGATGTTTTTGAGAGAGGTGTATAACCGTTGTTTTTGAAAAATGTAAAAAGCGAGTTATATGTTTAAAAATGTTCAATGTTCTTTATATTATTATTAAAAAAATGTAGATTTTTAATACCATTTGAAATTTTAAATTTTTTGTAAATCTTACGAATATTTTTTTTGTAATCCTTATTTTAATCTATTGAAAATTGACAAAGTTATAATACTTTTTTTTTATACATTTATTTAACATCTACTATGTTATTTTTATAATAAAAAATTTACATATGAAATGATTTAAATAAATTTTTGAGTATAATCATTTTTTCTATTGCTATTCAAAGAGTGTTTATTGCCGAGTTCTGATTGACGATTTTTCTAGACAAAATTTAGAATTTTGTAAACAATATAAGTTGGCAGCACCTAAGAAAGAAAACAAATTATTTTAGTTTGTCTATGTCGTCTTTCTCCACGAAAAAAACTGTAAACATAAATATAGAAAACAAACTCATATGTGTAAAAAATACACAAATATGAGTTTTATATTATTAGTAAAAAATTTACCATAAATTATGCCGCATAATAAATAGAAATTATGTAGTGAATAAAAACATAACTAACATATATATATATATTTTTACAGAAGAAAAACATTCAGATATTTAGCATTATCATTAATAAAACTGATAGTTTTTATCATAGAACTATAAAAGTTTATTGAGAAATATACTTCGATGAAGTGCTTCATAATCACTCAACCCTACTTCAATATTTTAAAGGGCAGACAAAACAATGTTCAAAAACAAATACATTGGACTCGAATTTTTTTATGAAACTTATATTTTTATCGTACAAGTCCAAAAATATGTGTACACATTAGAGTTGTGTCGTTCATGAACGAACTAGTTGAATTGAACGATGATTCGTGCATTCATTCATAGAACAAATTGTTTGCAAGAGCAATTCTTTTTTTTAGAAAATAGTAAATATGCTATAAACACATAGACCACCGCAGACTGCAGAGCTACACGACTGCAAATGCCGTTGACTGCAATCGTCGCCGTGTGGTCAGCTACTTATTATTTGGAAACGACAGCAGCATAGTAAACAGCTGATCACGATTCAATTTAAAAATATATTTTTATACAAATCAGGGATGTTAAAGTTGGTACAATTGTACTTTTTTTGGTACATTTTGACCTTCTAAAGTACCGTGGTACTACCGCGACTCATTTGGTAACAATTTAAAAATTTTTAATTTTTCCCCTTTTTGAATTTTTAGTATAGCAAACAAATTGTTATTGTGTCCTTTTTTCATTGCATGTTATTCGTTTATATGTAATGAGCTCTTAAAATATATGCGACTATATCCGCCAGATTTTACGATTTATCATCATTTTAAAGGATTTTGAAGAATAAAAGTTGGCAATTTTTTTTTTTAATATCGATTAAAAATTTACGATTTTTTACAAAATTTATCTGGCAGCTCTTACATATATTGACACTTGTTGAAGCCAACTTCACTTTTATTTTGAATTTATTAAAATTCTGAAGAAGTGAAAGTTGATATATAGATATGGCATCACTTATAACATATGGGAAAACAGTGGACATTAGAGTGAGGTGAGTTTGTAAAAATAGAACTGTTGTGTTGTTGGAGTTGTACTTCTGAGATTATGTATGCAAGAACAAAAAGACCGTGTATTGAATAAAACTAGTTTTAATCACAACAAAACTCGACCTAACTTTAGCTCAGAGGGCTAAAGCGCTCTGTCTAACGTGTAGTGCGAGTGCATGTGGCATTAGAAAACAGTTTATCTATACACGGTCAGTGATTGCACAGAAAAATTTCATATAGACGCAATCGAACAAATAAAAACATAACAAATATTACATTATTCAAAAATTCAAAAAAAAAACAGGGTCACTGACGAACGTTCAATACCAGAAACTGCGCAGTCTGATTCAGAAAAAATTGAATATTTGCAATGTAGTTATGATTTTTAGAAAATATCACTCATTCTTCTCTACCACGACCTTTCACAATTAAATTAAGTAAAATTGCATATTAATTATAGTATTACTGCAATTGTCTGAAAATGACGTTAAAAATTCAAACTCAAAACGAAAATTAAATTATTGTTAAAGAAATGAACAGAAAATTCCAAACAATCTTATATATGTTTAATTTAGAAACGAGCTCTCAACCTCCGTATATTTACAAAAATAAAGCAAATCAAACATATTAGCTAGGTTAATACTAGTATTTCGATCTGGTTAAAGATCTCATCCAGAACCCAATGTTTAGAAAATTTATACCCTCCATAATAGGCAGAACTTTAACAAAAACCGATTAATCATTAATTTTGCTCCATTCTTGTCTTCTTAGTAAAAATATTACTTGAGCCAGAGTAAAAACTAAAATTTTTTTAACTGAAGTCGTTAAAAAATTAAAACGTTGTAGTTTTTGGTCGGTAGTAGCTAATTTTCAAAATGAACTGAATGTCAATATGTTTCCAGACATTTCTAGTCGTTGCTGGGAATTTTATCCATTCCACACTGGTCTGCAAATGTGGAAAGAGTTTTTTTCTTTTCAAAATATAATAAAAACTAAGGAAAGAAACAGACTACATTAGCCAACATTATCAAGTCTCATACAGACTAAGGATTGGTTAAGAGCGACAAATTTATATGCTGCTATGATGTAGAAATTCCAAATAGTTTATTAACTAAACAAATAATTCCATGATTTGGTCTCATATATTCATAAGACTTTTTATGCCTTATTTTATTCATACATATAATGTATGTTATTGGAAGGTTTGTTTTTTCTGTACAAGAGAATTTTTATGTATTTTTTTTTTGTTGTTTTAATAAATTTAAAAAAAATGGTACCGTCAAACGTCAAAAAGTACATTTTTTTGGATGTTGGTACAAAATTGAAAACTCCATTTAACAACCTGATACAAATACATTTTTGTTTCAGTAGTGGCAATTACATCTTTTTTTCTTTATTAAAATAGAACAACATGCTTGGTTGTAGACACGTATATAAAGTTCACTAAAAATACAATTACTTATTTATAATACATTATTATAATGTGAAAATAAATTTATATAACCCTCTTGAATATTAATGCAATTATACCATTTGATGTTGCGACGTTTTTGTGTTTAACAAAATAAAATATTTTTAAGCACTAATTTGTTACATATTTGTTTTATTGTCAACACTATTTTGTTTGCAGCCAACAAAAATAGAAATTAACCTAAGTTGACTACAGCGGCAAAAGTAGTCGGGTAGCCGTGTAGTTGTGTGGTGCCAAAATAATCGTTTTCATATAAACGTGTGTATTTTTTTGACAGGCTGTAGTCGTGTAGCTGCAGTCGTCTATGTGTTTATAGCAATATTGTTTAAAATTAGGAAAAACAATTAAAGTCATACAAATAAAATGTTTTTTACACAAAATAAATAAATTTTTGTTAGAAAAGTTGGATTTTTAACATTTTTGTCTATGGAAAGTAAACTTGTGACAAAACTCGTAAACATAATTGGTGCGTAATAATTCCAAACGAACGACACAGTTCACAACACGCAGATCAGTCCAAGTCTAAGCAAAAAGAACGTTTGAACGAACTAGTTCACTGACTCTAATTGAACGAAAATGATCGAGTCACCAAAATGAACGATTAATCCCAACTCTAGTAGCCATGTATGTAGTTTGGCTAACATAGTTAAAACTTGTAACGAGTAACAGTAAAATTATGGCGGTAAAAAAAACATAATAGTTCCACGTGTGGAAATGAGACAAAGAGAGTAGATCACCAGAGAAATATATAACTATCACTTTTTCAATACATTCAGGTTGTCAGATATTCAAATTCGTCTAGCGATTCATTTTTTGAAATGATGACTGACGATTTTTTAATTTTAAATCAGAGAAGACAAAACAAGCTATTTTTAACTATTTAAAGCAAAAATATTGTCTTTCTCCACGAAAGAAACTATATACATAAATATAGAAAACAAACTATATGTGTAAAAAAAATACACAAATACGAGTTTATATATTAGTCAAAATTTACCATACTGTTTAAAAACATATCGTCACCTTAAAAAATTTTCAATATATGATATTGAAAATGGCCCATAGCTCGGCCCTGAAGCACAGACCTGAAAAACTTTGAATGCAGCAATTAAGTAGGATCAAGTGGTTACCTAATCCACCAGGTCGCATCTCGTTTCCTCTTAAATTATGGCCACAGTGTTATATGAAAGTAACGGAATTTAAAAATTTTCAATATATGATATTGAAAATGGCCCATAGCTCGGCCCTGAAGCACAGACCTGAAAAACTTTGAATGCAGCAATTAAGTAGGATCAAGTGGTTACCTAATCCACCAGGTCGATCTCGTTTCCTCTTAAAATATGGCCACAGTGTTTATATGAAAGTAACGGAATTTAAAAATTTTCAATATATGATATTGAAAATGGCCCATAGCTCGGCCCTGAAGCACAGACCTGAAAAAACTTTGAATGCAGAAATTAAGTAGGATCAAGTGGTTACCTAATCCACCAGGTCGCATCTCGTTCCTCTTAAAAATATGGCCACAGTGTTATATGAAAGTAACGGAATTTAAAATATTTCAATATATGATATTGAAAATGGCCCATAGCTCGGCCCTGAAGCACAGACCTGAAAAACTTTGAATGCAGAAATAAGTAGGATCCAGTGGTTACCTAATCCACCAGGTTCGCATCTCGTTTCCTCTTAAAATATGACCACAGTGTTATATGAAAGTAACGGAATTAAAAATTTTCAATATATGATATTGAAAATGGCCCATAGCTCGGCCCTGAAGCACAGACCTGAAAAACTTTGAATGCAGAAATTAAGTAGGATCAAGTGGTTACCTAATCCATCAGGTCGCATCTCGTTTCCTCTTAAAATATGGCCACAGTGTTATATGAAGTAACGGAATTTAAAATATTTCAATATATGATATTGAAAATGGCCCATAGCTCGGCCTGAAGCACAGACCTGAAAAACTTTGAATGCAGCAATTAAGTAGGATCAAGTGGTTACCTAATCCAACCAGGTCGCATCTCGTTTCCTCTTAAAATGGCCACAGTGTTATATGAAAGTAACGGAATTTAAAAATTTTCAATATATGATATTGAAAATGGCCCATAGCTCGGCCCTGAAGCACAGACCTGAAAAACTTTGAATGCAGCAATTAAGTAGGATCAAGTGGGTTACCTAATCCACCAGGTCGCATCTCGTTTCCTCTTAAAATATGGCCACAGTGTTATATGAAAGTAACGGAATTTAAAATATTTCAATATATGATATTGAAAATGGCCCATAGCTCGGCCCTGAAGCACAGACCTGAAAAACTTTGAATGCAGAAATTAAGTAGGATCCAGTGGTTACCTAATCCACCAGGTCGCATCTCGTTTCCTCTTAAAATATGGCCACAGTGTTATATGAAAGTAACGGAATTTAAAAATTTCAATATATGATATTGAAAATGGCCCATAGCTCGGCCCTGAAGCACAGACCTGAAAAACTTTGAATGCAGAAATTAGTAGGATCAAGTGGTTACCTAATCCACCAGGTCCCATCTCGTTTCCTCTTAAAATATGGCCACAGTGTTATATGAAAGTAACGGATTTAAAAATTTTCAATATATGATATTGAAAATGGCCAATAGCTCGGCCCTGAAGCACAGACCTGAAAAACTTTGAATGCTGCAATTAAGTAGGATCAAGTGGTTACCTAATCCACCAGGTCGCATCTCGTTTCCTCTAAAATATGGCCACAGTGTTATATGAAAGTAACGGAATTTTAAATATTTCAATATATGATATTGAAAATGGCCAATAGCTCGCCCTGAAGCACAGACCTGAAAAACTTTGAATGCTGCAATTAAGTAGGATCAAGTGGTTACCTAATCCACCAGGTCGCATCTCGTTTCCTCTTAAAATATGGCCACAGTGTTATATGAAAAGTAACGGAATTTAAAATATTTCAATATATGATATTGAAAATGGCCCATAGCTCGGCCCTGAAGCACAGACCTGAAAAACTTTGAATGCAGCAATTAAGTAGGATCAAGTGGTTACCTAATCCACCAGGTCGCATCTCGTTTCCTCTTAAAATATGGCCACAGTGTTATATGAAAGTAACGGAATTTAAAAATTTTCAATATATGATATTGAAAATGGCCCATAGCTCGGCCCTGAAGCACAGACTGAAAAACTTTGAATGCAGAAATTAAGTAGGATCAAGTGGTTACCTAATCCACCAGGTCGCATCTCGTTTCCTCTTAAAATATGGCCACAGTGTTATATGAAAGTAACGGAATTTAAAATATTTCAATATATGATATTGAAAATGGCCCATAGCCGGCCCTGAAGCACAGACCTGAAAAACTTTGAATGCAGCAATTAAGTAGGATCAAGTGGTTACCTAATCCACCAGGTCGCATCTCGTTCCTCTTAAATTATGGCCACAGTGTTATATGAAAGTAACGGAATTTAAAATTTTCATATATGATATTGAAAATGGCCCATAGCTCGGCCCTGAAGCACAGACTGAAAAAACTTTGAATGCAGCAATTAAGTAGGATCAAGTGGTTACCTATCCACCAGGTCGCATCTCTTCGTTTCCTCTTAAAATATGGCCACAGTGTTATATGAAAGTAACGGGATTTAAAAATTTTCATATATGATATGAAAATGGCCCATAGCTCGGCCCTGAAGCACAGACCTGAAAAACTTGAATGCAGAAATTAAGTAGGATCAAGTGGTTACTAATCCACCAGGTCGCATCTCGTTTCCTCTTAAAATATGGCCACAGTGTTATATGAAAGTAACGGAATTTAAAATATTTCAATATATGATATTGAAAATGGCCCATAGCTCGGCCCTGAAGCACAGACCTGAAAAACTTTGAAGGAGCAATTAAGTAGGATCAAGTGGTTACCTAATCCACCAGGTCGCATCTCGTTTCCTCTTAAAATATGGCCACAGTGTTATATGAAAGTACGGAATTTAAAAATTTTCAATATATGATATTGAAAATGGCCCAGAGCTCGGCCCTGAAGCCACAGACCTGAAAAACTTTGAATGCAGCAATTAAGTAGGATCAAGTGGTTACCTAATCCACCAGGTCGCATCTCGTTTCTCTTAAAATATGGCCACAGTGTTATATGAAAGTAACGGAATTTAAAATATTTCAATATATGATATTGAAAATGGCCCATAGCTCGGCCCTGAAGCACAGACCTGAAAAATTTGAATGCAGAAATTAAGTAGGATCCAGTGGTTACTAATCCACCAGGTCGCATCTCGTTTCCTCTCTTAAAATATGGCCACAGTGTTATATGAAAGTAACGGAATTTAAAAATTTTCAATATATGATATGAAAATTGCCCATAGCTCGGCCTGAAGCACAGACCTGAAAAACTTTGAATGCAGAAATAAGTAGGATCAGTGGTTACCTAATCCACCAGGTCCCATCTCGTTCCTCTTAAAATATGGCCACAGTGTTATATGAAAATAACGGAATTTAAAAATTTCAATATATGATATTGAAAATGGCCCATAGCTCGGCCCTGAAGCACAGACCTGAAAAAACTTTGAATGCTGCAATTAAGTAGGATCAAGTGGTTACCTAAATCCACCAGGTCGCATTCGTTTCCTCTTAAAATATGGCCACAGTGTTATATGAAAGTAACGGAATTTTAAATATTTCAATATGATATTGAAAATGGCCCATAGCTCGGCCCTGAAGCACAGACCTGAAAAACTTTGAATGCAGCAATTAAGTAGGATCAAGTGTTTACCTAATCCACCAGGTCGCATCCGTTCCTCTTAAAATATGGCCACAGTGTTATATGAAAGTAACGGAATTTAAAAATTTTCAATATATGATATTGAAAATGGCCCATAGCTCGGCCTGAAGCACAGACCTGAAAAAACTTTGAATGCAGCAATTAAGTAGGATCAAGTGGTTACCTAATCCACCAGGTCGCATCTCGTTTCCTCTTAAAATATGGCACGTGTTATATGAAAGTAACGGAATTTAAAATATTTCAATATATGATATGAAAATGGCCCATAGCTCGGCCCTGAAGCACAGACCTGAAAAACTTTGAATGCAGAAATTAAGTAGGACCAAGTGGGTACCTAATCCACCAGGTCCAATCTCGTTCCTCTGAAAATATGCTTCATAACAAATCACAATTTTATTTCAATTAAAACAAATATTGTTTTTGTAATGTTTTGTTATTTTTTTACATTTAATGTAACAGCTGATGGTAAAATTGACTGAGAATGAGAGAGAATAGAAATTACTAGTGTTATCATTCCTGGGTGAATTTCAATAAAATGAATTTAACTATGGAATTATCTTCACACACATGTTTTTTTTTACCTCATATTTAAATTATTAAATAATTTAACAAATATATAAAAAAAAGCTGGAAACGGTGTTTAATTTCTATAAATTCGGTAGGTAGGATCATTTAAAAAATTCGATTGAAACAACAACACATAGAGTTAAGTTCGATATACAATTAATAATGACAATAGGTGCAACTAAATTATTTTAATGTTATAATAGAGAATTGGTTGCAACTATTGAATTCAAAAAACAAATGTTTATATAGTTCATGTAACTATCAAAATTCGGTTGGCAAAAAATTCGGTTGTAGCAATGAATATGTTTCTGTGTGTATCAAAAAATACCAAAGAAACTTTTTTTTTTTTTGTTAAATATCAAGTAAAGTTGACCGCGTTGGTTTAAAAAGTGCTGGCGAGGATTCCAATCATTCCTGCGATGTTTTAATGAAATATGCCTTAAATTCTTGGGATTTTATATTGAAGGAATCTAATATCGACTTAAATTCCATATAAATTTTAAATCTAAAACTTGAAAAAACAAAAATACGTATTTTTTGGTTCATTGTAAATGTAGTTTAAGGGCCGTAAAAAAACAAAATGTTATCAGCTGGGCAATTTTGTTTTAGCATTTGCCATTAAATGCCACTATATTTTAAACTATTTTTTAAAAATTATTTTTTTGAATCCTTGCATAAAGACTATTTTGGAAATTTTTTTAGAGTCTTCGTTTAAAATTCTGTTAAATATTGTTGAATGTAAAATTAGATGTTTGTAAAAAATAAATTTCGTAGTATTGTGCGCCCAGGTGGTAGGCTAGTTGGTAGCGTGTTGGCTTTAGTGCGGGGGTCGTGGGTTCGATTCCCATTAGAGTCACTGGTCTATTTTCACCGCTACAACTCGCCGAAAGTCATAGTAGCTAGTGCTCGGTTAGGGTAATATTATATAATTTGTAACTATATGATTATTGATTAATAAAAAATAAAAAAAAAAAAAAATAAATTTCGTAATATTTTCTTTTAAAGCAACGAAATTTTTAACTTTTAAGTTAATTCTTATTACAACGGTAACAATTTAGCACATTAATTGTAAATTTGCTTATTATTGTTTTTAATTGAAAAATATAAAAAACTTAAATCAACTGTTTTTTAAGCAATTTTTGGAATTGTCATGCAATTTTTGCCTTTTTGTGAATATGTTGTTTATTTTTTTGTGATATAGTATTAACTAAGAATCCAGTGTTATCTTTTCCAAAAATATGCGAGTTTCCAGGAACGACTTGTAAAGGGTGTTTTTATAGAGGTATATAACTTTGAAATGCAATAAAACAAAGATGAATTTTTAAAATTGACATGAAATTTACTTTATTCGAAAGATATAATCTTCTGGAATTATAATTTAAATATGACTTCTGGCATATGACCGCCACGGCTGGCATAGTCTAATCTGGAGGTCGATGAATTTTTCCAGCATTTGTGGCCGTATATTGGCAAAACGCGGCGAAATCGTTTCGGGCTTATCGGCTTAGACTAGCGACTTCACATATCCCCACAGAAAATAGTCCAGCGGCGTTTAACCGCACACATCTGGAGGCCAATTCACGGGTCCGAAACGTGAAAACTATTTGGTACCAAACGTTTTCTACAATAAATCAATTGTGCACGAGCTGTGTGCCAATTGCGCCGTCTGTTGAAACCACAACTCCTGCACGTCATGGTTGTTCAATTGATGAACGAAAAAGTCGGTTAGTCAGACTAATTGGGGTCTTCCTCTACGCTACGCTCTACAGCAGCAATGGATTCTTCTGTACGCACTGCGCAACGTCTCTGTGGATGCATATTATCATTTAGAGTAACCGTGGTCCGAACACGTTCCATAGTTAATCGAATTAATTGCTCTCAAAGACGATTATGTTGACCGTAAAGTGGACGTAGTGCGCGGTACGTATTTCGAACAGAACAATGATTTTTTAAAATAAATTTACACAGTCTATTCATATTGCAATGCCAAACCAAAACTAAACTAAATCACTGACAGCTGACAAATGGCCACAGTTAAAAAAGTGTGCCAACTTTAAAGTTTCTTACCTGTATAAAAAAACACACTTTATAATAAATAATGTTTCTTTATAAACCGTTCTATTGTCGGTTTATTGCACCGAAGATAGAACAGGTACTCACTAAACACAGCTTCTGAAATGGCTCTAGCTAGCTGGATCTATCCACCTTAGTCTGATTTAATCTGCCCTCTTTTATTTCCTCGTAAACTCGCAACGAGCACATACAAAACATGTTGCAGAAATTTAAGAAAAGTTTAAATAATTTTTATCATGTTTTTGAAAAAAAAATTAATAAAATGTTTATTTATTTAAAATTTTAACGATAAAATGGCAAGACAAAATTAAAATACGAGGGGCGGATCAATAAGTCCGTGACTTTTTAAATGAAACACAGTTTTTTTTGCAAAAAAAAAAATAATTATTTTTCAACATAATCTTCTTTTAGCTCAATACACTTAGTCCAACGTTTTTCCAATTTTTGTATCCCTTCCAAAAAATAGGATTTTTCGAGGTTCATAAAATAGGCATTTGTTGATAATAATTCATCGTTGGAGATAAATTTCTTTCCACGACCCATCTTTAGGTTTGGAAATAGGAAAATAGTCACTGGGGTCTAAATCCGGAGAATATGGGATGATGAGGTACCAATTCGTAGCCTTATTGATGGATTTTGCCATTGAGACGGCACACGTGTGCACACGTGCATTATCTTGATGAAAAATTACTTTTTTCTTGGCCATATGGGGTCGTTTTTTTTAAATCCTCGTTAAATCGATCAATAAGTTGGCATAATATTCGCCGGTTATTGTGTTCTCCTTTTGAAGGTAATCGATGTGGATTATCCCGCGTGCATCCCAAAAAACTGTTGTCATCAACTTATTGGCCGACAAACTTACCTTGGCCTTCTTCTGAGCCGGTTTACCCGGAGAACCCCATTGTTAGATTGCTGCTTGGTCTCGGAGTGTTGTAATGATCCATGTTTCATCCACAGTTACAAAACGCCGCAAAAACTCATTCGAATTGCAAAACCCAGCCAACTTGACACT